>CAJNDS010000258.1:0-145000 GCA_905221605.1 Symbiodinium natans
TGTTGTCGTCGTCGTCGTCGTGCGTCGCGCGTCGCGCGTCGTGGGTCGTGCGTCTTGCGACGTGCGTCGTGCGTCGGGCGTCGGGCGTCTTTCGTCGGGCGTCGGGCGTCGGGCGTCGGGCGTCGGCGTCGGGTGTCGTCGTCGTCGTCGTCGGGCGTCGTCGTCGTCGTCGTGCGTCGTGCTTCGGGCGTCGTACGTCTCGCGCGTCGTGCGTCGTGCGCGGCGTCGTCGTCGTCGTGCGAAGTCGTCGTCGCGTGTCGTCGTGGTGACGCGTCGTCGTCGTCGTCGTGCGCGTCGTCGTGGGCGTCGTCGGCGTCGTCGCGCATCGTCGTCGTTGTCTTACGTCGTGCGTTGTACGTTTACTCTATAAAATACGCTACACGTCGGAGTGCTCCATCCGTAAAATTTTACGGAAATTTCTGGTTCTGAGTAGCCCGAAACTTCGGTCTCTAAATTTCCGGAAAATTTACTTCATCATTTTCTTAAATTTTCAGAAAGTTTATACGCCCAGAATTTTCAGGAAATTTACGTTAACCGCTGATACTGTAAGTTTCATCTTAGGGGCGAGCGACATCTACGTCTAAAAGCACTCATTATAGATGCTCGAGGATTTCAAAAATCCACGAAGATCGTGCAGAACAGAATGAAATTTAGGAAATGGATGAATCCTTCTTATCTTGGATGCCCGTATCTATGAAACAGAGCGTATATCATGATCAACTCATCTTTACGCAATATAGCCGATCTTCTTATCTTGGATGCCCGTGCTTTGGCTATATGAAACAAAATATCTATCATGGTCAAGCAAGCTCTACGTAGCATAACACATAGAGAACGGACGCGGTCTTCTTCTACTTCTTATATTGGAAGTTTTGTTGATGGATATCCGTGTTCCTGTTGTATGAAACCGAGCGTTTGTCATGGTCAAGCAGGCTCTATGCAGCAAAGCACGTGTCGTCGTGCGTCGTGCGCCGTCGTCGTCGTCTTGCGCGCCGCTGCTGGAAGCAGCGGGTCAACTCTAGTATTTCAAATTTTCCCAATTTTTGTCGACCTTCAAAATATTGATTTCCAATATTCTTTGAAAAATTCTATTTTATATTCTGAAGATATGAGAATTTCTCCATTTTATTAATTTTCCTCAACCAAATTCAAATGAATAAAATTTCGTGAAATATTTCATCATTCTTTATAGCTTCCAAAATCTATAAAAATATAAGAAAGTATATGAATAATGAAAAACTAGAGTTGACCCGCTGCTTCCAGCAGCGGCGCGCAAGACGACGACGACGGCGCACGACGCACGACGACACGTGCTTTGCTGCATAGAGCCTGCTTGACCATGACAAACGCTCGGTTTCATACAACAGGAACACGGGTATCCATCAACAAAACTTCCAATATAAGAAGTAGAAGAAGACCGCATCCGTTCTCTATGTGTTATGCTACGTAGAGCTTGCTTGACCATGATAGATATTTTGTTTCATATAGCCAAAGCACGGGCATCCAAGATAAGAAGATCGGCTATATTGCGTAAAGATGAGTTGATCATGATATACGCTCTGTTTCATAGATACGGGCATCCAAGATAAGAAGGATTCATCCATTTCCTAAATTTCATTCTGTGCTGCACGATCTTCGTGGATTTTTGAAATCCTCGAGCATCTATAATGAGTGCTTTTAGACGTAGATGTCGCTGGCCCCTAAGATGAAACTTACAGTATCAGCGGTTAACGTAAATTTCCTGAAAATTCTGGGCGTATAAATTTTCTGAAAATTTAAGAAAATGATGAAGTAAATTTTCCGGAAATTTAGAGACCGAAGTTTCGGGCTACTCAGAACCAGAAATTTCCGTAAAATTTTAGGGATGGAGCACTCCGACGTGTAGCGTACGTATAAGACTAAGTTGATCGTAACATTTTATAGAGTCGACGTACAACGCACGACGTAAGACAACGACGACGATGCGCGACGACGCCGACGACGCGCACGACGACGCGCACGACGACGACGACGACGCGTCACCACGACGACACGCGACGACGACTTCGCACGACGACGGCGACGCCGCACACGACGCACGACGCGCGAGACGTACGACGCCCGAAGCACGACGCACGACGACGACGACGACGCCCGACGACGACGACGACACCCGACGCCGACGCCCGACGCCCGACGCCCGACGCCCGACGAAAGACGCCCGACGCCCGACGCACGACGCACGTCGCAAGACGCACGACCCACGACGCGCGACGTGCGACGCACAACGACGACGACAACACCCGACGACGACCACGACGACGACGACGACGACGACGACGACGACGACGAACGACGAACGACGCACGACGCACGACGCACGACCCACGACGCACGACGCACGACGCACGGCGGACGACGCACGACGGACGACGCACGACGCACGACGCACGACGCACGACGCACGACGCACGACGCACGACGACGACGACGACGACGACGACGACGACGACGACGACGACGCACGACGACGACGACGACGACGACGACGACGACGACGACGACGACGACCTGGTAATGCCAGGTAATGCGCTTTGTAATGCCATAAAACAAAGCACGCTCGTAATATCCTGGTAATGCCAGGTGATGCGCTCATCTCGGAAGTGAAGTAAAAGTCCTGTTTAATATTTTAGCTTTGTAATGCCACAAAACAAAGCACGATTGAAAACAATGAAAGCATGCAATGAAAGCATGCAGCAACATGGCAAATGATCAACACCTGAACTCAACGGTTCAAGCGGTCAACAATGCTTCGACATTTTCGGCCACCCAGCACCCTAAATTTTCCGGAAATTTAGGGAGCTGGGCCGTGGCTTCTGAACATGATCAGGCTGCATCCGTTTCCTAAATTTCCTGAAAATTTTGGGTGTGTAAATTTTCGGAAAATTTAGGAAAGCGATGAAGCAAATTTTCCGGAAATTTAGGGACCGAGGCTTCGGGCTACCCGGAACCAGAAATTTTCCAGAAATTTAGGGGAGCGAATCCGGCTTGCGGCCGTCGAAGAGGCCCAGCCTTTCAAAGGGCACAGCCCAAGCCCCAAAATTTCCCGGAAATTTTGGGTCCCGGGTAGGCCAAAGCGGCTTGCTCGCCGGGGTCCAGAAATTTCCGGAAAATTTTGGGGCTGGGGCACTCCGAGGCGTGACGCACCGCATAGGGCTGGTTTGACCGTAGCGTTTTACAGAGTAGATAAAAAAATTCGAGAACCTTCCTGCCCGAGTAGTCCCCCCTAAATAGTAGTAGGAATTGAATCAGATTCTATCAGTGTTTATGATTCTATCAGTATGTATAATATCCGAGATTATTTTTATTGAAATTTGAATTGGAAAGTTCAGAACATCGAAAAAATATTGATTCTTCATTTTTTTCAATTATTTGTTTTTTGTGTACGTATGACGATACTTATGAAAATAGTTCATCTGGTAGATCTAACCAGAATTTGAAAATGCGGCTATTGTCACTATCGTAGCTCTCCAGAGAGCCGATAACGCACCGTCGAAAGTAAGTTTCCGGAGGTCTTGGGCCTGTAGTGTATGCAAATGTTCTCTCACCTGCCATATGGCTGAAAAGCATGCCAAGCACTGTTTCTGAGGGCGGCGCTAAGCTGAACGAAGGAGGCCGAGAACCTCTAAGCCCTAAGCCAACCCCTAACCCCTACTTATGAGGGCGGCACAAGCCCGGGACCCGGAGATGTCACGAGTGCGGGGACATGAGCGCGTGGGGCACAAGGAGCAGCGGTGGCGGAGGCTTATTCGCCGCGTTCTTCGCCGGCATTCCACCACTTCGACCCTTCATCTCGAGCGAAGCCTTTGGTGAAGAGCCAGATCGGCAGGATGACTTCAAATAAGCCACCTGGCACTGACAGCATGACTCCGATTGAGAAGCCAAAGATTTCTGCTATCGTGCCCACCGCAAACACTGCATATCCAACGAGACCCCAAAGGCTGAGCCAGGCAGGCAATAGCCCCGAACGCAATAGTGTGTAACAGACAGGCACGCTGCCAAAACCAAGGATGCACATAGCCATCTGGTAAGCAAAGAAGTTCGCTTTCTGCAGGACTGCAAATAATACAGCTGTCGGGTCACTCGCCACTTCTGTGAGCGCCTGCTGCGATAGCAAGCTGACGATGCCGACGATCAGCAATATCCCCTCGAAGCATCGCACCACAACATATCCCAAAGCAACGTTCTCATCATACTCGTGCAATATGGGATACATCAGCACCCCGATGACCGCAACGCATACTGAGTTTCCAAGCATCAGGAGGGCACCAAAGGCCATCGCATGACGATCGACGCTGCCGTGGACAACAGCGGACTCAGCAATGCCGGACCCAGTCCCGTAGCATGCCATCGCAAGCAGGAACAGGGCGCCGATCAGACCATCGCGCATGTCTGTGTTCCGACAGAGCCGATCTCACACTACCACAAGTGTTGGTGTTAGTTCTCCCGCCATGGTTCTCGGAGAAAACGCTTGAGCCGACGTGCAAAATTCGACCCGAGACTCGCCACTTCAAAGTTCAAGTCACTCAAAACGGTGCCGTTTCGGTTTGTCGACCTTTTTTCCTGAGGGGGGGTCAGGGACGGGGGGGGACGCAGAGTCAGACAGGAGGACAGATGTCGAGCCTTGTGCCAACGATTTCAATGCGAGTGTCGCTTCAGTGAGATAACCTGTCACACTGTGCAGTGGGCGAATTAGCTGTTGTAGTCAGTTGTAGTCCCCAGTTCTGCGGTGAGATGTGTTGAGCATCTTGACATGAATCCAACTTTAAGTACAACCAGCCGACCGATCCACCAGGCCAACCCAACCCAAAACGCCACAACATAACAAATACAAACACCCAATCGCCCAAAAAGAACAATCAAGACAATAGGCCACCCATCGGTCCATCAAGATTCAAGTTTCTTCTTCAAGGTTATTTATTGAGGATGTGTTGAGAACTCCCATTCATGAATGCAGTCAATTTCTTGATTTCTCGGACGCCTCTTGGCATGAAGTTGTAGCCCTCCTACTTCACTCACGCGCGTCCGGAGCCAGTCTTCATCTCGAACAACTCCGGACATCCTGTGCAAAGGGAACTCGACAGCTCAAAACATGTCCAAGATTCTGCACTATGATGGCGAACCCAAGGGTGAACCCCAAAAGAGAAATGCATGCGTCACGCCTCCGCCCGTCCACGCTAACATCGTAATTCCGCTGTAACAGGAATGTGGTCGAAGGCCAGAGCTGGTGGGCTTCAGCCTCGTTGCACTCAAGACTGAGCTCTGCTCATGGTACCACGAGACGCAAAGACTTCTCGGCTCCCTCAAAAAAGCAGCGCGTAGCAGCCTTGGGCTCGAGCCGAGTGTAAGATCACCACCTGGACCTTCCGCACCCAGAATGAATGGAGATGAATGGAGCCCCGGGTTGAAAACGGTTAACTCAAGACAGAGTTCTGAAGTGCAGAGTACCTGCCGATTGTAGTTCTGCCCCCATTCCCACCTGGTGTTGTGAAAAAAGGCTCTCGGCACCGTCCAGGATTTGGCGTTCTCCGCCATTTGTGTGGATCTTCAGGATGTCAACCTGGCACCACGCATAAACCTCCGCATTCAACTAGAGCTACTTGTACCTGTGCCAACTGGCTCTGAATCGGGGGGGAATGGCACACATGTATCATCTATACTCTGCACACCATCTACACCGACTCAGATCGAGATCCCAACATCCTCTCCCACCAAGGAGTCCAAACCTCACATCTCCGTGCATCACAGATCGGGAGAACTACTCGTTTTCGACATCGAACTGAGCTGCAGGCGGCGCCACGGGATGGAGGCGGACGTGCCTGTCGCTGAGCCTGTATGGCGACAAGCCGCAAGCTCTGACATAAGCAGCTTATAAGTTTGCAGGGTCTGGGTTGAGGGTTCATCTGATGGAGTCCGGCCTTCAGTGTTCTCTGAACCGAGCCAGGCATGGTGCAGGTCCTTAGCGGGCAGTGGCCCAATCCTTCAACAGCGCCTCTTCGGATCATTTCTTCTAGCTCCTCAGAGATTCTTCAGTGGACGTGGTTTCCGATGCCAAGGCACGATCATGGCCTCAAAGCGATTTGCCGCAATGCTGCGACGGAAAAGAGACACGACCTGCTGAGAGGAACGTTCCAAAATCGTTAAAGCACCCATCCACAAGAGGGCATTGTGCAACTCGCAAAGGGCCTGTGCCACAGGCTCGACGGCTGTTGCCCGAACTCGCCCATGAAACTCTGCAGCCGCCCAGAGCATGCAGTCACCTGCAGGGCTTCAAGCTCTGCGGGCCCATCTTTCGACTGACACAGCATGGACGCAAGCAGGAGCAGATCTGCTCTACACACGCTCCTACAAACCACGACCAGAACAAAGCAGACGAGCCTATGTGGGGGCCGGCCTCAGCCGTAACACTTGGGTACCCCGCCACTGAGCCCCGACTGAACACGCACAATCGTGGCGACACCACATCCCATCAAGGCGGATTTCCCACTGAGTTCGTGATGCCATCCGATGTTTTTTGCCGTCTGGCGCCCAGCGTTGCCAGATGAAAGACGAAGCAAAAACAGGCCCTTCTGACTCCGCAGTAAGTCCTGCGAGCTTAGGACGGAGCTTCGACCATCCGCAGCTTCCTGACATCAGCGTGGGGCCGTGCAGAAAAGAACAGCCGAAACTACAAGTGTTTTGCCTAAAACGTGTTTCTCTTGTGACTCTGTGGATGTCACAGCACAAGACCATCTCCGTCGCCCAGCCAGCCCTCCCTGTTTGCTAAGGGAAATGTGCTTGCCTCGACGACTGCGCAGACAGCCGTCTGACCTCGAATCAGCGAGTCAGCGTTTCACGTAGGATGGTGGTTCTGCAGCAAGCTGATTGTGAGACCCCCTGACTGTCTTGCACATTCGCTAAGAACAGGTGCCTGTACGATGCTACCATCAAAACAATTACGTGCACACTGGTGGCCGAAGCATCTGGGGGAAATTAGGGGTACCTTATTGGGGACCATACTATAACGGAATCCAATTAGAGGGTCCCTTAGTTTCGTACATCCCCATCGCACTTTGACAGCATCAAACATCAAGCGCCTCATCTTGGAAGAGCTGCAAGCAATAAGCCTGCAAGAGGAGCACTGCCAGAGGGGCCACCGAGCATCCGAAGGTAGGCAAGAGTTGTGTTGAAGGATGCTGTAGGTGTAGGAGCGAACGATTTACTGAATCTACTGCGCCTTCGACGTGGCACGGATGCGATTGGAGATGATGCCATCAGACCGGACCCTGGCAGTCAGAAACTGTACCGGGCGAACGTTCCAACGTCCAGAGCTCAGTGCAATCTTGATCCGTTCACCTAGACCGAGGAAGCTGCGAGCACCCTCTGCTATGCCACGGCTTCAGATGCAACGTTGCTGAGTTGAAGTACAGGATTCGGGAGTCTGATGTTGAGGCTCCGATTTCACTTTGCCTTTCCTGCAGAATCCAGAAGGCTTCAAAGAGGCCTTTCAAACCAAAACAATCACAGGCGCATCTGCCTGCCAAGGTGCTTTCTGGACCCAACCCCTCGCTCAATTATGAGAGATAGCAGCTTCCATAAAGCACCAGTAGGTGCTGTGGCCACATGCCAGGCCTGTGAGGAAAGACATACATCCAGAACCAGTTGGCACCAGAGCTGACGTTGACAGCCTCACGATGCGCTTTGGCATGCTGGTTGATTGACCACTCTCTCACGAACAACTGCAACGCCTCTGACCGATCAGCGCCTGGAAACCTATGTGGGTAAACAAACCCCCCTGGTGATGATTTGAGAGCACACAGTGTCAACAAGATCAGGCTGCCAACACAACGCAGAACGACGCTTAGCTGCACACTGGGAGCATGCTGCATGAAGGCTTGATCGGTGCTTGTGCTGTGGAATCATTGGATTCAGGGTGCCTAGAGGGCATATCATGGAACACGGAAGGGTGCCTCCGCGGCACCGAGGCGATCTGCCAAACGCCACACGGGCCAGCGTGTGGTCAGCAGAGACCAGCGCGACTGCGGTTGCTGCGACCGCACCAACGCCTCCAGGAGACGGAGGCTGGGGGCTAAGGAAGGGGCTGAAGCGTTACAGTAGGGATTCTTTTTAAGCACTTTTAAGCCTTAAAGGCGACCCTCTCTACGCTTTCCGTAAGCCCTAATGCTTAAGCCCGCCCTTCGGCCTTAGGCCCCAGAGACTTCAGCATTTGCCTTGAGTGCTGCAGTGCTTAGATCAGAAACGGGAGGTCTCAGCTTGATGTCCTGCAGACTTGATGCATCGAGGGGTATACTGATCTGTGTGGGCTGAACTCGGAGCAGTGCGAGCATCGCAAGAATTCGCCGGGCTTCGCAGGCCCCCCTACGCCCCACTCAAGACACGAGTCACCAAAATTGTCATCCGCTTAAGAGCTTGGCAGTGCGAGCACTGCCAAGTCCGGCCTGAGAAAGCCGATCGTAGTAGCAACACTGTAACGGCACCCCCCGCAGCGCGCCTCGGCCTGCGCGAGAAGGTGTTCGGCGTCCCGCTCCGGTGGCTGACTGGGACAGAACTCAGAATACATTCACACGTTCCCCGAGTGGCATTGACACGAGTCATGATATAACGATGTGGAGGCATGCCTCCCCATCCTGAGTATGGCGGTCAACGAGTGAAGCAGGTGCGCGTAAGCCGGCCGCACCCAGTGCAACAATACCATGCGGCCTTTCAGGTGCGGCGGAAGTAAACTGGTAGTACCTGCGCAGAGGTGAAACTGCCATGAAACGCTGATCGCATGTGCATCTTACCGCCACCCTGCTACAGATCAATACGGGCCCCTAAACCGTCCAACCTTTCCCAAGAAGCCTCTGCCCTTGCACGCGCCTGTTGCGGTGCTGTTGCCATACGGTGGTCCTCAAGCCATCTGCCAGCGCCAGCAAGGATGAGGCCACCACTTCGGGACACTGTGCTGCCTGTCCACCGGCGGTTTCCATTCTCATTGCAGGCTCCGATAGCTGTACTGGCCTCCAGCAGCAGTGTAGCACACTGGTCTGCAGAGACCTCAAAGGCAGAGAAGACGTTTGAAGCGAGATTACATAGGAGAGGCTTGCCACACACACCCTCACCAAGTCAGTGCAAGTCACACAAACCACAGCGCTGAAGATCTCAGAAACAACCGTCTGACCGAATGGATTGACTAGACTAGTATAACTTGTGCTTGCCGTGTGCTGACATGAAGCATTCGAATTCGAAAACACTGCTAAACAGAGTAAGAACCGCAGCAGCAATCGCAGAGTCTCCGACCACAACGGCATTGTCGAAAGACTCAATGAATGGGGACAGCTGCGCCTCCGTTGTACAAATCTTCTGGCCTAGGCCAGGCTGGGAGGCATGGCCACAGCTGCAAGAATCCTCTGCAAACAGTCCCGAAGCTTCAGCACTTCGCCTCTCCAGGTGTTCACGTATGATGTCATGGTCATGGGCTCCCATGGAAAGTTACTATGCACTCCACAGCTCAAACAATCAAACCTGACACATTACTGTCGAGGCCAGGCTCAACAAGATGTACTTTGGGCGCTGCACAGCTGATGGCTCCTACTTACATGTCTTCCAAGGGTCGCCCTGGCCAGGACAAAGAAGTGCCGAGTCATGTTACCCTGACTGGCATGGGACATAAGAAAGGTGCCGTCGTCACGAAGCCTCTCCGAGACCTGAGTGCGCTGGCGTGCTAGGCGAGGGAGTGGCGCTAGTCAAGTCTTACCGTTGCATATTCTCAGTCGATGCGACATCAGTCCGGACAAAAACAACCATTGTGAAATTTCACCGCCGGATCACAACACCAACAACGGAATGCAAAGCTTGAAATCACAACTCATCCTGAACCGCGGCTGCCCCTAGCCCTCCTGTGATGCGGCGCTGTCCAAACCCCAAACATGAAGTGAACCCTAACAGGATTCCTCAGGAGAGAGGGGACTCGGCTCCCAACAGCTGCCAGGATGCTAAAGAGAGGCCAGCCCGAGCGGTGCACTTCCTGGCACACTTTGGGCTCTTTGGCTTCGGGCGTGGGGGCTCATCTAAAGGATGTGCTCCCTTTTCTGGAAGGCGATACTCACTTGAGCCTAGATCCTTATCATTCAGGGCATCCAGAAGGGCCCAATGATGTAGGGGGTCGACCACACTCGAGCCAAGCACATTCTTGACGCAGCCGGGGCTCCAGCTGCCCAGGACACGTTCAAGTCCCAGAACCAGTTCAACGTCTCCTTGCAGCCACATAACAAGAAACTGAGCGAAACTGCGCGAATTCGGGCAGATGCTCAACATTGCTCAACTCTGCACGGTGGTACGTGACGTGAGCTTGGACAACACAAGGTAGTGCGTCGCAAAGACTCTTCAAGACCAACCAGCCACTGCGAGTACAGATTCTGCACTCAGACCGCCCCCCGCATGAAAACCCACTCTACATTCTGTGACCCTGAACCCGCTCCTGCATCACCTCGCTCAGAACGTCCCCCGCTGGCTGGCCACTCGCCGTGGCCGTGGCGGCGGCATGCAATGCCGCCGGGTCGACAGAAAGCCAGAGGAAGAACCTCCATGGCTTTGACACGCGACGTGCGAACGGATACCGTGACGTTGCTTGGGGTTTGGGACTCAGGGCTCTCCAGCCGTCTGCGAGGGAGCGCCACCTTTTTGGGATTTCGCCGTCACTCCGTCACTCCTTTAAGGCACTCCTGTCATCTCCTGTCGGATGACTTGCGATTCCGGCTCATGGAATAGGTGCCAAGCGGTTTCAGTTTGTCAGGCCCACGTGTGTGAACATGAAGTGACCCAGCGAGCCGTATGGGATCGCATGGGGTTTATGGAAGTTTGGGGTTTGTCACTCCTGGGTCCAAGTTTCTGGGGTTCATTCGTGCATTCTCTGCCTGAGAGATAAGTCGCCGAGCTGGCAGGCGTTCTCTGGGTGGTAGTCGAACGCATAGCTCTGTGCCAGCGCGAATTCCTCCAGTCAGAGAACCGTTCTACCATGCTAGGTCAGAATCATGGTAGAAAGAGCAGGCTGTCGAATCCTTGGCGAGGAGCTGCGGTCTATCCAGATACCTCCAGAGCTGTGTTTGGCAACTGGGCGCGTAGCGCTAAGCTGCAAGCACAGAATAGTATAGATCGTGGGCTTCCCAAGGGAGGTGCCACGCACGCCTACCAGTATCATGCACGTCTTTGGCACCATGTGCATTACTGAACATGGAAGCGCTTGCTCTGTGTCCATCTTGAAACAGAAGCTTGTAGTCTGGGCGCGGACTTATCCGCGTATATCTCGAAGGTTCGGCGTAAAGCTCCCCAATCCTGCTCAAAACGTGAGCATGCACATCCGATAGCAGAGCAGGAAAGGTGCAAACGCACCGGACCCCAACTGATGCGAGCTGGGATGTGGCGCAAATCAAGTTTGCTATTGGTCAGGACCAGTATGTTGAGCTGAGGCGCGCACTATGTCAGCATAGAAGTACTCCTTGCATGACAAGTCGAAGTCCTCGCGAGCCATCGTTGTGCCATGGGGGCAACTCAGCCCCTGCAGATGGACTCCGGGAAGGGGGTCTTGGGAATTTAAGGCTGACATCCAGCTAGTTCATATGATGTAGGGTTTATATTTCTTGTACCCCCAAAAGGACACCCGGTATATACACTCACCAATTTTAAAACGGAACCTTATATACACTCACCAAAAACAGTAATATAAACCCTACTTCATCTGAGGTAGCAGATAAAATCTCCCAAAGGGAGAACCGTCACACGTAGATGGTCACTACCAGACCTCTGGACGCGGCCTGGAGGCCAGAAGAGCACCAAAGAAGCCACAGCCTCAAGAGCCTTGGCGCGGACGATCCAAAGAAGAGTCCCAGAGCAGGGTTTAGGGTTTAGGGTTTAGGGTTTAGGGTTTAGGGTTTAGGGTTTAGGGTTTAGGGTTTAGGGTCTAGGGTTTAGGGTTTAGGGTTTAGGGTTTAGGGTTTAGGGTTTAGGGTTTAGGGTTTAGGGTTTAGGGTTTAGGGTTTAGGGTTTAGGGTTTGGGGTTTAGGGTTTAGGGTTTAGTAGCTTGCATACTGCCCAGCAATGGACCCCTCACTTGGCAGATCAGCACGTGCTTCTCTGGGCCTCTAGGCACTCCAGGCCATTTTGGGCCACCTCTCCACGGCTTCGTACCACCTGGGGTCCGGGCACCGGTAGCCGTACGCGTGACTGCCATGGCCAAGACATGGCGCACCCATTGGATCTTGTGAGGTTTGGAGCTACTATGAGCTACTGAAGCCTCATTCAGGGTTCAAGGCTGTGTGGCTGAAATGCACGTTGACGCGAAGATCGATACTTCGCCTGTTGCTGTTGGTGAATAGCTTCTTGGCAGCAGCAGCAGCTAGAGGCAGCAGAACGATGATGAGATCACCACCCAGACTCTCAGCAAATTCGTGGTAGCATGTGAGAGCGCGACGTCATCGCCGCAACTCTTCCGAACGACGAAACACAATTCTCACTGCCGTGCAGCGGAGGGAGCCTGCGCCCACACAAGTGCATGTTCTGACAAATAAACGAAAACTAGGGCAGCTTCTCCATGTCTGGATCAGCCGATGGTGAGCTCCACGACTGGACCAGACAGTGCTTCTCCACCCAGTGCCCACTTTCAAACACAAAACAAGCTCCAACACCGTAAACCGGCAACCCACACAGGCAAACGTATGGCTTCTGCGACGACAAAGCTTCAACATTGTTGGAGATATGGGCCTTAGGACTCAGGTGTGATGGCTTGGGCCTGCCTGTGCCACGCTATCTCGTTCCCCAACATGAGCCGCATCACGGCCGATTACCCTTTTCTCAAGCAGCACGCGATCTGAAGTCAGAACCTAATACTGTTGGTACAGAGCCGTAACCCATCATCTCGAAGCGTATTGCAGCAAGTCCTGGTGGTCATCTGCATGAAGACCGCCAGATCGTGCGTCGCATCTGAAAATCCCGAGCAGGCAGCACGATCTGTGCTACAGCTATCAGCTACTGCTCGCCCTTCTCACATTCCCCTCCCAATGACGGGGCCGGTCAACAGAGGGCCTCTGTCGCGCTACACTGCCTGGTGTTTGCAGGTGGTTCGTCTGTTCAAAGCCGTGCGGCGACAGCAGTGCGCTGCCTCAAAAGACGGCACCGACCGCATGGATCTGCACAGTTGCCCCGCCAAGAACACGACATCCCTGTCATCGTCATAGATCCTCCTCGGGATCTCTCTCTTCCAGCGCGGGCATTACATCCAGATCCCGGCATGCGGGAACCTGTCCAGGCAACCCTTCAGCTGGTCTGTGGTCACATGCCGCCAGGCGCCAACTGTCGTTCCAGAGCTGGCAGCACTGGTGACACGTGTTGCGGCAAAAATGAGGCCGCTCTGGCACTGTTCGCCATTTCTGCCTCCCCAACACTTCTCGCATAAACCTCCTCTCTGCCACCACCATCGGATATGTGAGAAAAGGCTCGTAAGGATGATCCAGGGGTGGTGGCTCCTCACGTTCTTGTGGAGCATCCTGCGGGTTCGTTGCCACTTGGCTTGCCAGACCTGCTGTCACCTCTGCCGCCTTGCAAACCTTCAGATCCTTCGGGAGGCTGCGGCTCCTTGTCCTCCTCCTTTTCGGGGTCACGGGCTTCAGCTCGATGAAAGTATTGCTAACTCGCAATTTGACAATCACCTGCTCGTCTTCGCAACCCTCAGCTCCTGTGTCTCGCTGTTCCGCTGTTGCCGCGCGAGGTATCGATGTAAGCAAGGCTTCCTCGCTGGGCGACAGCCGGTGCCGAGGGTAATCTTCTAGCTTGGGCCTCTCCCAGCAGCAGCAAAAAAGACGCCTGCGTTCCGCCCATGGTCCACCCCAAATTCAAACTGTGCTCGGGCTTGACCACGGCTGCGGCAGAGTCAGAGAAGTGAAGATCATTGGGAAGAACTCTTTATGTTTTATTGCTATCTCGCTCCTCGAGAACCTTCGTTTGAGTGGCAACGGTTTCAAGCCTTGCATCGTGATTTCCATCAAGTCCCAACATGAGCCGCATCACGGCCGATTACCCTTTTCTCAAGCAGCACGCGATCGAACCTAATCCCGTTGTTCCATGACACTTCCGGTCGGCACAGAGCCGTAACCCATCATCTCGAAGCGTATTGCAGCAAGTCCTGGTGGTCATCTGCATGAAGACCGCCAGATCGTACGTCGCATCTGAAAATCCAGAGCAGGCAGCACGATCTGTGCTACAGCTATCAGCTACTGCTCGCCCTTCTCACATTCCCCTCCCAATGACGGGGCCGGTCAACAGAGCGCCTCTGTCGCGCTACACTGCCTGGTGTTTGCAGGTGGCTCGTCTGTTCAAAGCCGTGCGGCGACAGCAGTGCGCTGCCTCAAAAGACGGCACCGACCGCATGGATCTGCACAGTTGCCCCGCCAAGAACACGACATCCCTGTCATCGTCATAGATCCTCCTCGGGATCTCTCTCTTCCACCGCGGGCATCACATCCAGATCCCGGCATGCGGGAACCTGTCCAGGCAACCCTTCAGCTGGTCTGTGGTCACATGCCGCCAGGCGCCAACTGTCGTTCCAGAGCTGGCAGCACTGGTGACACGTGTTGCGGCAAAAATGAGGCCGCTCTGGCACTGTTCGCCATTTCTGCCTCCCCAACACTTCTCGCATAAACCTCCTCTCTGCCACCACCATCGGATATGTGAGAAAAGGCTCGTAAGGATGATCCAGGGGTGGTGGCTCCTCACGTTCTTGTGGAGCATCCTGCGGGTTCGTTGCCACTTGGCTTGCCAGACCTGCTGTCACCTCTGCCGCCTTGCAAACCTTCAGATCCTTCGGGAGGCTGCGGCTCCTTGTCCTCCTCCTTTTCGGGGTCACGGGCTTCAGCTCGATGAAAGTATTGCTAACTCGCAATTTGACAATCACCTGCTCGTCTTCGCAACCCTCAGCTCCTGTGTCTCGCTGTTCCGCTGTTGCCGCGCGAGGTATCGATGTAAGCAAGGCTTCCTCGCTGGGCGACAGCCGGTGCCGAGGGTAATCTTCTAGCTTGGGCCTCTCCCAGCAGCAGCAAAAAGACGCCTGCGTTCCGCCCATGGTCCACCCCAAATTCAAACTGTGCTCGGGCTTGACCACGGCTGCGGTAGAGTCAGAGAAGTGAAGATCATTGGGAAGAACTCTTTATGTTTTATTGCTATCTCGCTCCTCGAGAACCTTCGTTTGAGTGGCAACGGTTTCAAGCCTTGCATCGTGATTTCCATCAAGTCCCAACATGAGCCGCATCACGGCCGATTACCCTTTTCTCAAGCAGCACGCGATCGAACCTAATCCCGTTGTTCCATGACACTTGCGGTCGGCACAGAGCCGTAACCCATCATCTCGAAGCGTATTGCAGCAAGTCCTGGTGGTCATCTGCATGAAGACCGCCAGATCGTACGTCGCATCTGAAAATCCCGAGCAGGCAGCACGATCTGTGCTACAGCTATCAGCTACTGCTCGCCCTTCTCACATTCCCCTCCCAATGACGGGGCCGGTCAACAGAGCGCCTCTGTCGCGCTACACTGCCTGGTGTTTGCAGGTGGCTCGTCTGTTCAAAGCCGTGCGGCGACAGCAGTGCGCTGCCTCAAAAGACGGCACCGACCGCATGGATCTGCACAGTTGCCCCGCCAAGAACACGACATCCCTGTCATCGTCATAGATCCTCCTCGGGATCTCTCTCTTCCAGCGCGGGCATTACATCCAGATCCCGGCATGCGGGAACCTGTCCAGGCAACCCTTCAGCTGGTCTGTGGTCACATGCCGCCAGGCGCCAACTGTCGTTCCAGAGCTGGCAGCACTGGTGACACGTGTTGCGGCAAAAATGAGGCCGCTCTGGCACTGTTCGCCATTTCTGCCTCCCCAACACTTCTCGCATAAACCTCCTCTCTGCCACCACCATCGGATATGTGAGAAAAGGCTCGTAAGGATGATCCAGGGGTGGTGGCTCCTCACGTTCTTGTGGAGCATCCTGCGGGTTCGTTGCCACTTGGCTTGCCAGACCTGCTGTCACCTCTGCCGCCTTGCAAACCTTCAGATCCTTCGGGAGGCTGCGGCTCCTTGTCCTCCTCCTTTTCGGGGTCACGGGCTTCAGCTCGATGAAAGTATTGCTAACTCGCAATTTGACAATCACCTGCTCGTCTTCGCAACCCTCAGCTCCTGTGTCTCGCTGTTCCGCTGTTGCCGCGCGAGGTATCGATGTAAGCAAGGCTTCCTCGCTGGGCGACAGCCGGTGCCGAGGGTAATCTTCTAGCTTGGGCCTCTCCCAGCAGCAGCAAAAAGACGCCTGCGTTCCGCCCATGGTCCACCCCAAATTCAAACTGTGCTCGGGCTTGACCACGGCTGCGGCAGAGTCAGAGAAGTGAAGATCATTGGGAAGAACTCTTTATGTTTTATTGCTATCTCGCTCCTCGAGAACCTTCGTTTGAGTGGCAACGGTTTCAAGCCTTGCATCGTGATTTCCATCAAGTCCCAACATGAGCCGCATCACGGCCGATTACCCTTTTCTCAAGCAGCACGCGATCGAACCTAATCCCGTTGTTCCATGACACTTGCGGTCGGCACAGAGCCGTAACCCATCATCTCGAAGCGTATTGCAGCAAGTCCTGGTGGTCATCTGCATGAAGACCGCCAGATCGTACGTCGCATCTGAAAATCCCGAGCAGGCAGCACGATCTGTGCTACAGCTATCAGCTACTGCTCGCCCTTCTCACATTCCCCTCCCAATGACGGGGCCGGTCAACAGAGCGCCTCTGTCGCGCTACACTGCCTGGTGTTTGCAGGTGGCTCGTCTGTTCAAAGCCGTGCGGCGACAGCAGTGCGCTGCCTCAAAAGACGGCACCGACCGCATGGATCTGCACAGTTGCCCCGCCAAGAACACGACATCCCTGTCATCGTCATAGATCCTCCTCGGGATCTCTCTCTTCCAGCGCGGGCATCACATCCAGATCCCGGCATGCGGGAACCTGTCCAGGCAACCCTTCAGCTGGTCTGTGGTCACATGCCGCCAGGCGCCAACTGTCGTTCCAGAGCTGGCAGCACTGGTGACACGTGTTGCGGCAAAAATGAGGCCGCTCTGGCACTGTTCGCCATTTCTGCCTCCCCAACACTTCTCGCATAAACCTCCTCTCTGCCACCACCATCGGATATGTGAGAAAAGGCTCGTAAGGATGATCCAGGGGTGGTGGCTCCTCACGTTCTTGTGGAGCATCCTGCGGGTTCGTTGCCACTTGGCTTGCCAGACCTGCTGTCACCTCTGCCGCCTTGCAAACCTTCAGATCCTTCGGGAGGCTGCGGCTCCTTGTCCTCCTCCTTTTCGGGGTCACGGGCTTCAGCTCGATGAAAGTATTGCTAACTCGCAATTTGACAATCACCTGCTCGTCTTCGCAACCCTCAGCTCCTGTGTCTCGCTGTTCCGCTGTTGCCGCGCGAGGTATCGATGTAAGCAAGGCTTCCTCGCTGGGCGACAGCCGGTGCCGAGGGTAATCTTCTAGCTTGGGCCTCTCCCAGCAGCAGCAAAAAGACGCCTGCGTTCCGCCCATGGTCCACCCCAAATTCAAACTGTGCTCGGGCTTGACCACGGCTGCGGCAGAGTCAGAGAAGTGAAGATCATTGGGAAGAACTCTTTATGTTTTATTGACGGCCTTGGCTTGCAGCATAACGTCTTGGATAGGCCAATGAATTGGCAGGCTTTCGATCATGGAGGCATGGAGCGCCTCCAAGAAGAGCCCGCCACAGAAGTCTACCCACAAGAAGCTACAGTATCTAGCAAATGACGGTCTCAGATCAAACTCAGATTCTTCAGATCTGAGGAACCTTAGCCTTCAGACATATGCCAGCCAGGCGTCCTGAGCTCCGGAGACCTCGTCTTTTTCGGCCGCGCAGTGGCATGATCCGCGTCAGGCAAATTGAACGATCTGCCATCACGGCCTACAAGTGACTTGGATGCCCAAGTCGGCCTTGAGGCTAAGCAAAGATAAGCACGAATTACGGCTGCTCCCAGGAACATGATTTCATCTTGGCTCCGGGAGAGCCATCAAACAACATCCCGGACTGCCTGGACAGAGGGGGACTGGAACTACAGCGGGCTTCCTGACTCTTCAAGCGTGTGCCTGTAGCACATAGTGTCACATAGAGGGTTCACTGTACACTGTCATCGCAGCAGTGACTTAGGAATCGGAGCCAATGGCATCGACAGAAGCCCAAAGTTAAAAGAGGGACCATACCAAGCCAGAACCTCACAGGCCTGGCCCTCTGACCCCCGCAGCCCGAATTTCCGTGCAGGTTTAGGAGCGCCTCTTCATGTCTCTGGCCTCACGGGCCTCCTTACTTTACTAAGAACTGGCTACAAGTACTGCAGGTGACTTCTGTGGCTGCTCCGTGTCAGAGAGACAACGGAGTCAACAGCTTCCAGGGCGGCCAATAAACCTGGGGTCCACGCTTGGTTGCAATTTGCACGGAACAAGACAACATCCGAGACAAGCAAGTGTCAAGCGTCCCTGGTATGCCATCTACCCTGCTGCATCCACATGTCAAGAGCCGGCATGGAGCTGCAAATGCACACACCCCTGACAGCGCATGGCACCAACATGCTGAGGCACAGGGTGCGAGCCAATCGCTTTGGTGCTAGAGCTTCTCCGCTGTCCTTGAGAAGCATTCGAGTGACAAAATGCTGTTGAAGCTTGCAGCCCCTCAGCATAAGCGCTCTCAGGGTTTCGAGAAACAGGCAAGCGTCATCATCAGAGGCTTGTCCACTGCGTCGCTTGCGGCCCCTCGCAGGACCTGTTACTTTCACAGGATGGTTAAGGAAGGAACGGCACGTATTCAACACCACAACCTAGTGCAGGCGTTTGTGGCAGCACAGGCCTCCCTCTACATGAAGAGCCTGTGCCTCGGAAGCTCGGAACATCCAAAAAAGAGGGAAAGTGCCAAGAGCTTACTCACACTGACTGACCCCTCTTGCTCCAGAAACTCGTCTCTGCATCGACCCCAATACTGACAAGCAGCAATGAGGTCGCTAATGTCGATCTCTAAGCCATCCATATCCTGTCGGAGCTGGAGCCGCCGGTCGCGTGTTTCTTCACGCACCTTTCAAGACTCGGGCACGAAAAGGTCTTCAGAGAGCAGTCCGCAGCAAGTAGCTACAGATCTTTCCTTGCATGCAGGTTCCCGACACTTCCAGAAAGGGCCCTGCAGTGCCCCCCGAGGCTGCCCCTGGGCCTCCTCCCAATTCGGCAGGGAAGAAGCGACCTCATGCAGTTGAGAACAGTCCAAGAAAGCGAACAAGAAGGGCTGAGGCGGCTGAGGCCAGGGGAACCCAGCCTGGTCGATTTTGACTGTCTGCAGGCACTGGATGAGCCCTCGGAGGATGGGCTTCAGCTGGGCCTCCACGATGCTTACTGATCTCCGAAGAAGATTTAGCCTGCTTTAGTGCTAGTAGTAGGGATGTTTAGGGTTGGAGTCTAGAAGGCCTCGAGTGTGACAACTCTGCATGGAAGACCAGCCTCGCCCGAATCTTTGGAGCGCTTTTCAGACCACTTTGTGGAGATCTCCTGGCAAGCTTCTGAGACCTCGGCGAGCAGGCTCCCACGCAATCGACAGAAGCCCTAGATGCGGCAGACAGCGGAGGAAGATTCAGCGAGATATCAGCTACAAGAAACACAAGAAACAACCTGACTTTTTGAGCAATGCATGTGCTTCCCCTTCCTGGCCCTGCCTCCCGAGCGACGAAGGGCCAGAAGTCCCCAGCAGCCGAGAGGGGAGCGGAGCAAGAACGGCCGACGGCCTGCTCAGTCCCGGTGACATCTGGTAGCCCCGTGGTCTGGATTCTGGAGATGCTTGCGGTACACGCGCCGTGCAGAGCGTACAGAGAGAGTGCCGATCCTGCACCGGCACAATTGCTGCCCGCAGCAGCTCCGCCAGCAGGGGTTCCTCGTCAACATCCAAGCCTGAGGCTTCCAGAGACACAAGCAAGGCATGGGAGTGGCTCTGGAATCTTCTTTGAATGAAAAGGGCCCACACAGAGCAACGCCAGCGGCCGCCAAACCTGCTGGAGCCAGATGGCGGCGCTGTGTCGCGCCGCTGGCCTTCCCACCTGGCTGGCACCTTGGAGCCCAGTTCACAGTTCGCAGATGACAACACAAAAGAGCTACTGGACTGCTACTCATATATAATCATAGATATGCATAGTGTCGAGCTCCGGGCAGGAAGCTGCAAGCTGCTGGCAGACAAGACGGAGTAGACGCGGAAGTTGCAAGTAGCGCCAGGTCTGGGAGCCTGGAGCACTGCGCACGGCTCACCGGACTTCAGCAAGCTCAATGCCTCGCAGCTACAGTGATCCTTTACTGGAAAATAGCTAGGGCATCACTAGGTGCACTTCGGCTCTGTCCAAGTCACCTCGCACCGAAGTCAATGGCCGCGGCACCGCCAAGTGCCAAAGATCCTCGGCGCAGCACATCCTAACTGCATTCTGCGTGTTGCCATGTGCTGCAGGGCTCCCAAAACAAGAATTAACGCCCTTTGCTGCCTAAACCGGAAAGCCAACGCCGGCCCCTGGCGGAACGGGCGGCCAAGGTACCGTGGCCAGGAGCAGCTCCGCCACTGCACCGAGCCGTGCCGCGTGCGCCGGAGAGGCGCGGCCCAGGCACCCTAGCAAAGTAAGGTATGCTGGCCCTCAGGGAGAGGTGCCCAAAGAAAGAGAAAGAAAGAGAGAGAGAGAGAGAGAACAAAAGCAACAGAAGAAGCAACTCAAGGGCGGACAAGAAGGTGAATTCCAGGCGTTTCCCAGTAGAGGATTTTGGGGTTAAAGCACAGGAGTCAAGCAGCTATCTTGCATGGACATCTTGGCAGTCCAAGGCACCAAAGAAGCACAGAAGGCGTCCTCGATGCGCAGCCTGTGACAGGTATGTTGCAAGCAGGTGGACTCTAGCGCAATGCCAAACCATAAAGGGGACAAATGCTCCATCTCCTCCGGAATGTCTGGTCTTGGATGCTGTCGCTTCGGCAAGGAGAATTACTCCGCCTACGCAGAATCTTCCTATTCAGAAGATGTACGAGTCCAGCGCCGGCCTCCTCCGCCTCCTGCCAACACACAGACAACGGAGGCAAATGCTACCAGACGGCCGCAACATGATCTGCTTGCAGCAGGTAGAGCAAAGAAACTGGGTTTAGATTTAGCTGGGGGTATGTATCTGAAGCCGTAGACCCAGACAATCTCTGAAACGATCGAATCAGATTAATAATAACATATTAATAAAGAGCAAGATTGCTAGGAATCATTATAAGAATGTAACCCAAAAAAACTTTGAAAGGCTGCTGTCCGACTGTCCATTGCCTCCAAGTCCAGCTTCGCAAGGTCCAAGTCTTCGTTGCTGGGCTTCCCCAAGGGATGATGAAACACCTCCAGACTGCAGAGAGCATTTAGGAGGATTGAGGATTTAGGGTTTAGGGTTTTTGGTTTAGGGTTTAGGGCTTAGGGTTTAGGGTTTAGGGTTTAGGGTTTAGGGCTTGAAGGGCTTTCGGATGTATGTGATGCGTGTCCTGCGGTGGCCCACCGAAAGACCCCAACCGAGGCGAGCGCTTCAAGCATCATGGAGGTCAGTGCCCAGGTGGACTCCATGTTTGTGCCTCGATCTGCCTCAGGTGTGATTCTTTGAAGAGCTCCACAAAAGAAGCAATGACTCGACACTTGGTGCAGACTTCCCACCATGTCATCCAGGAAACTCCATACAACATCATCATGGCAACCTTCTCGGAAAGCTTCCTCCACAGCAACAAGGGTGCTGTCCAGAAGCAGCAGGAGCATTGCGAAAAGATGACGGGCATGTGTCAAGTCTGGCCTTTGGCGGCGGTGACTCTCAGTTTGAACCATGATAATCATAATACTAATTCTCAGAAAACTAATCATCATAATCATAATACTAATAATCATAATACTGATAATCATAATACTAATAATCATAATCATAGTCATCATCATAATCATAATCATACCAGTAATAAGGGCTGCGAGTGCAATCATGGGGGAGGCCCCTGGCTGCGTTAATTGCCGT
Organism: Symbiodinium natans; assembly: GCA_905221605.1. Taxonomy (NCBI): domain Eukaryota; class Dinophyceae; order Suessiales; family Symbiodiniaceae; genus Symbiodinium; species Symbiodinium natans. Next base: position 22,120 of record CAJNDS010000258.1, read on the forward strand.
GCCAGAAACGCTCGATGGCTTACCCGGCTCCTGCGCAACTGTGGCGATACGGCCTGGCAATCTCTGGAACAGATTTGCATACTGTAGGTGATGAACGCTAAAGGCCACAAATTGAAACGGAAACAAAGGGCTGTTCTCATTGCACACGTAGGCGCCTTAGTGGAGAGGCAGCTGCTGTAGATCAAGGAACAACCGCTAGTCACGGCTGATGCCGCCACGACAGTCGACGAAACCTCAACTGTCCTCGCACATGGCCTCTCACTCGCAGCTAACAACTCGGCTTTAGCAATAAGCTGCACATTATACCGTGGTGATAGGAATTAAGCGCATGCGGAGCACTCAGATGTCGACGAACCCTAAGCTAAGCCCCAAACGCTAAACCCTGAACCCTACTAAACCCTCAAACACTAACTCTCTGGCCCAAGCCCTCAACTCTAAACCCTACTTGTACTAACTGTGAACCTATAGCATTCATTTTATCGTGTATGCAATAAGACATTATAACTATAGTATATGGTATTGTGGATGTTATGATGATCTATGGTAGCATATTCGACTATATATAGTAGTATATCAACCCAAACTGGTATCATCGCAGGTTTCATGAATGTCCCAGAACATTGCCGCACCGGGTGCAGATTCCGGCCCTAATCCCTAATCCCTAAACCCTAAGCCCCAAAAAGCAAAAACCTCGACCCTAAACCCTAAGCATGAAGCCCTGACGCCGTTTCCACTCACAATAGTGCCTGATAGGGTATCTTATTGTAGCTTCAAGTATATCATAGTATCTCAAAGCCATACTATGTTGTACTATACATCACAGCATAGTAATACAGTAATCCTACTATACATATATAGCTATAGCATATAGCACAAGTCGCATATTGTAACTGAATTCACAAGCTGCCGGCTCCAAAGCGCCTTGGCCTTCCGCAAGGCCGCAAGCAGCGCCGCACACTTGGCCCCGGGGTCGGGTAACCACTCGGTCGCTCCTCGGGGGTCTTAGGAGATTTAGGGGGGTTTTTTAGGGGGGAGTCTTAGGAGATTTAGGGGTGTTTTGGGGGGAATCAGGGTTTAGGGGTTTTAGGTTTTAGGGTCTTTGGGGGCTTAGGGTTTAGGGGTTTCAGGTTTTAGGGCTTTCGGATTTCCGGGTTGGAAGGGGATCGGGCTGAGGCCTCAGCATGTGGGCGTGTGGGGCGTCTAGGGCTTTTTGGCGTTTGGTGGATTCCTTTTCTGTTTCTTTTTGATTGGCGTGCCTCTTCTTCTCCTCTTGTTCCGCTATTGTCTCTTTGCCTTCCGATGGTCAGTTCTCTGAGCTATGGTCCTGTTTCTGGATACACAGCACAGCTACCTTCATTAGATTGGATACTCCTCTTCAGCCCATGGACCTGCTTTCTGGGTCGGCAGGTTTCAGTAGTTCTGTTGCCGGCAGGATTTAAATGCCCACTGCTTGCCAGTTGTGACTGGCTGGTGCAAAAACACTCGCTCCTAGCGGCAGCGATGTCAGCAAGAGCTGGTCACTTCGCGAACTTTGTGCCACTTCATCCATGCCCTCCCATGATGTTCCATATGTGCGAGCGTAGAAAGCCCAAAAGTGCTATGCATATCCAGCTGCTACTGAAGGCAGACTAGCGTCCGCTGTGCAGCAGCAACACATCCGACAGGAACATGGCGCAGGTCTGCGTGATAAGCTCCTCAGAAATTTTCGGAAGGGCAGCCGGTAGAGACACGCGCTCAACAGTGCAGGAACTGCAGGTGCAAAGTGCAAAGTCCTACGCTAGGGCGAACTTGAGGGTTCACACAGCCGAGCTGCTGCATCACGCCCGGGCCGGCAGCCAAATCGCCGCAGCAGTGACAAGAAGAAGGGCCAATTCGAGGAGGCAGCTTCAGGCTCCACAGAGGTGAGCAGGGCCATGCACCTGGAAAAAACAAGGCGCTCTGTCACTACAAGATAGCATACCTTTGCTGCAGTAGGAAACTGAAGGTCTGAACAACCTTCATAGAAAAACACATAGCGGATATGCCCGCATCTAACCCGAAACCTGCCCAGGCCTCACTGCCAGCACGCGGTGGCGGGACCAGCAACCGCCAAGCAGAGGCTCGGCAGCATCGGCGCGGTTCTCGGTGGAGCAACAAACTTCTCTGCGGATTCGTTTCGTGCTACACTGCCGCTACACAGTATTTTGCAAAGCTTCTGGGGCAGAAAGACAGGTTACAGGTTGAGAAGTCTCCAGACCGAAAAGAATTTCTGGGAGAGCTTCTTTGAAGCCTGCTTCAGTGTAAGTTCGGCCGCTCAAGATTGAATACACTGCACGCTATTTTAGGAAAGCCATGTCCTGCCAATGTTCAGCCCACTACCCTACCCGGGACACAGCGCTTAGTCATGACAGCTGCTGCCCAGCTTCCAGTGCCGGACGCAGCCAAGTATGAAGGAGCTCAGTCCCACCTTACATCACCACCAGACTTCCTGATAGGCTACACTTCCCTTCGAATCCCTTGAACCCGGCCTAGCAGAGGAGGCATGTCCTCACCCGCAGGGTTCGCTTTCACGGATGACTGGGACAGAACTGCGTCGATGACCTTGGCGAATCCCACGACGTAGCATCAGCTACTTCTACAGTGCTACTGCTAATTTGGACCCAGAAGAAACAATGACAAGTTCTCCACAGCTGCCATGTATATCATCTAAGGCGGCTGCACAGAGACCTCGCAAGGTCTTTTGAGACAAGTTGGACAGGCTGTCAAGACGTGTGCATTCCGCGACCTTGGATACAGAGCCCTTGTAGGTCTCCAGTGCGGAGTGTCATGAAGCACGGGTCAACGGGTCAACAAGCATAAAGCGCATGCCACAACGGGAACCAGGACACGTTCTTTTTCTTCAGCAAGCTGTCAAACTGCCGCATCCCATCCTCATCCTGGAAATCTTCCAACATCGTCAGGACCGTGCAGTTGACGCCCTCGGTCCACTGTGAACAAAACGAAGCGAAGTTTGACTAGGTGTCTGGCCACGGCTAGCTCCTAACTCCTAATTCTACTTGCTTAGCACTCCTGCTAGCATCTGCAAAGCTGACTCTCTTGCAACAACTGCCAGGCCGACACGCGACCGAGGCATTTCTTAACTAAGCACGTCACAACGCAAAGGCACAATTCTTGCAACCCATGAGCGCTTCAATGGCTAGATACGACCGTTTCAGCAGCTCCCACTGTCCCAATGACGTCCCCATTTTGAGCACGCTGAATAAATTCTCGCATGCTAGCAGCAAAACTAGAGAGATTGTTACATGCCGTCTCCTGAAGTTTCATGTGGGCTCACGTTGCACGGCTCAATTCAGTGCCTGCGCGGCAAACACCTATGGGGCCCCAACCTCGGGGTCGGCTCGCCGCAGTAGCGCCACCGCCAAGTGATGCAGTGAGGTCATGGATCCATCTCGGCATACGAAGGAGAAGCTACAGAAACGTTCCGGCAAAGCGTGAAACATACCTCGAACACCGCACCTGGAATGGCCAATCAAAAACACCCTGGAAGATATTGCGCCGGCCTCCCAGATCATCTGGAGGTGCTTCTCGCAGCACCGTGTCAGCTACCTGTCCGGCCCGGAGGGGCTCAAACCGCAAAAAATCTAAAACATGTTGGATGGCTCAGCCTCCAAGAGGTCCTGCGTACTTCCGCATTCCTCACAGCACACGCCATTTGCCAATCTAGGGATGCACGTCTGCGGATTGCGCTCAGGTACGACAGGGGCATGGCCTGTCAACTACAAGTAGTAGTTTTCCATGAGACAGTTCATGCGCCATGTTCATCAAAGGCATGAACGCTTGTGACAACATGTCTTGTTCCAGAAACGTCAAACTGTTGTGTAGAAAGGCAAAAAGCACTGTAAATACCAGTGCCAGGCACGTTCGCCAAAGGTATGAACGCTTGCGACAGGTGTTTTGTTCCAAATGTCAAACATCATCCTTCTGCAGTAAACTGTCAATGCCAGGTTTGGGGGACGTTCGCCAAAGGCACGAACGCTTGTGACAGCCCGAATTGTTCCACGTCCTTGCGCAGCATGTTGTGCAGAAAAACAAAGAAAAAGAGAGCTGTAAAAATGGTCGCAATGTGAATGATGTTGCTGCCCCGCCCCCCCCTCCCCCCTTCCGAAGCCAGTGATCGTGAACGTTCTACTTGTGTTCTTGAAAAGGATTCTGATATGTTTCTTGCAAACTTGCTCGAGACATGTTCCACATGTTCTCCAGTCACCTGGGCCGGAAGACTTGTCGGAATCCTTGTCTCAGCTGAAGGTCTGAGACCCGAGGCCTACACCTTGAATCCAAAATTCCGTGTGAGACTCGGGTTCCAGGGGGTTCCCTACATCTCAGAATACTCCGGCCAGAGCAGCTTCTAGAATGCTCTCAACTCCCGAGGACTCTACAAGCAACCTGCCTACAGGGACCCAGGAGAGCGGTGCCAGGGTCACCCGAAACCCTAAACCCTAAGTTTTCAGGATGTGTTTTTTGGGGATGAGGGAGTAGACTCCTCCTGGAGGAGGCGCCAGAGAAGCTGGCGCAACAGCGGCCACCGCTCCAGCTCCACGGCTGACATGGCCTATCGTTTAAGGCGCAAGAACGAGCACCGACCTTAGGGCTTAGGGCTTAGGGCTTAGGGCTTAGGGTTTAAGGTTTAGGGTTTAGGGTTTAGGGTTTAGGGTTTAGGGTTTAGGGTTTAGGGTTTAGGGTTTAGGGTTTAGGGTTCAGGGTTTAGGGTTTAGCGTTTAGCGTTTCGGGTTTAGGGTTTAGGGTTTAAGGTTTAGAGTTTAGGGTTCCTTAATCCTTGGCAGCTATGAGGAAGGGCGTCCTGCCCTGATGCCCTGATCAACAGAATGGCGTCGCAAGCCTGGAGGGGTAACGGCTTTGCGTCCGGAACGGCGGCATCGGACAGCCTGCAGCCAAGGAGACACGACAAGAAACGTTGCCCTTGCTGAATGCCAGTTCAGGCTCTCCAAACCGATTACAGGGCTCATTTTGGCAACCTAGTGCCAGAGCACCCTGCATGCAAAACATCCCCAACAGTGATCCATCCCGATGTAATCTCGACGATGGCGTCTACGTCGCAAAACAGAAGGAGCTCAAGCAAACAACGCGTCCCAAGCCACTGTGCTGCCACTCGCCACATCAGCGCAGCTGCGGCGTCGGCGCCTGGAGCCCTGCAGACGAAGAATCAGAGCTCCCAAGCCAAGCACGACTCATCAAACGAACCTTGCCTTGGAGTTTCCACTTAAGACTTAAGGACGCGATCAACACACGTGGCCACTTGGGCGGCTCGGGCGCCTGGAGGCTACCGCATCTAAGCAGGCCGTCCAGTCGGAGGATGCCTCGGCGAGCAATGAAGGAAGGCTGGGCCGAATGAGGCATCGAAGGAGAGCCCCGTGAACTGCTGCAGAGGAGAAGGGAAGCGAGTTGAAAGCTTGCGAATTAAGAACCAAGAAGCAGCGTCGAACGTTTGGGATCTCTACTTCAATTTCCAAATTGGGCACATCCAAACTGGGCACAGAAGTCAGAAGTCCTTCACTAGGAGCCTGCTGGTGCTCCAGTTCGTTCGGCATGCCCTTTATTAAATATGCCTGCCAACAGGGCACAAAGACAACCTTCAACACCATCTCTGCAGTGGTCTCGTCCAACTGCTGGACCATGTCCTGAACGTAGGAGGCACACTTTGCCATACAAAATGCCACAAAACAAAAGGTAAACAACCTCTCCACCACAAGCCCGGAATCAGTCCTGGAGCAGGGCTTCAGCACCTCACAGGCACTTCAGAGCAACTGCAGCTTTGCCCTTCATATTCAATCTTTTGGTGCCGATGGATATACACACACACACACACCCACAACATATCAAAAGTATGCCGGCATACACAAAGAACTTGCTCAAGGGACTTTGTGTTTAAGTGCCCGTACACCGCTGTGCCGGCCTTTGACCTCACGCTGCTTCGAGAGCCAACTCATCAGGTAGGATTCACAGGCACCTCGAACCTGTCAGGCTCACACTGCCGAATACAAAACATAGAAATCGGTCAAGGTTTGGTTGCGGCTAGGTCGGATAGTGTAAACACCTTGCCTCAGCGTTGGCATCATTGAATCCCAGGCGTACGACGTCGGCTAGCAGCTTGCCAGGCTCCTAGCTCACCCGGACGCTCAAAAAACCAAACTGGCCCTCGCTCTCACATGGCCATCAATCTTCTCTTTGATCTCTGTTCAGCGCCTTGCACTTTGCTAGCCACGCCGAGCACTGGGCCTGCTTCTCCAGCGCCTCGAAAAGCCAGCACCGCACACGCGGTGCTGCGTCGAGGCATCTCCCCGCTACCTGGGCCAGGCGACCGCGTTGCTGCACAAGCCTTAATAATTCGCCTCAGCCTCCGGCCGACATTGGGAGACCATTGGGAGGGAACTGTCATGGGACCCTTCGGGACCCCCCAGGTTCCACAGCCCCACCCGAGCTTCACTTGGCAACAGGTACACGAGCACAAAAACAAAATCACACAAACAACAAAACGGCTTTGCACCGCCTTCTGACCCGGCAAGCCTTTACTGCTATTTGAAAACAGCTATGGGTTTCTCTAACAAGCCTGCCTCACTGACGCTGTGGGCTCTCAAGGTTTCATATTTACGGGTCGGCTTCTCCCCGGCGTCTTTTGCCTTGACCCGCGGTGGCTTTCCGTACCTACAGCCCGGCCGCCGCGCGCCCTGCAGATCTGGAAACTCCGAGATGCACCGCTTCGACCGCCGACGCGCACGTCCCGTGGGGTTGGTCCGGCTGCCGAGGCGGCGCGCGCAAGCATTTACAATCGAAGGAATTGTGAAGGAAGACGTGAATGCTGTGCGAGCCTTGCTTCTGAATGGAGACACAAACTCCTGCCTCCTCTGCAGCACCCCGCTCTGCAAGTGCAATGACGGCCGTTGAGCGGACCTTCGCTGCTCGCGGTCACCAACCAGGAATCAACAAACTCGGAAACGCCAAAAAATGCCAAAAAAAGCCATGGTTAATCCAGAGCCGTACAGTAAGATGCAGTATCGCAAGCTTCCGCCCAGCCACAGCAGGGGTGATATCGCGGCTGGCCAGGTGCTGCAGCGCCGAGCAGAACTCCTCACCTCCATCGGGCCAAGTGGGAGCGAAGGGGCTTCAAAAGAGTCGGATCTACCTACTGGATCACATGGGCAAAATATTGTGAGTATTATTCTGTCTTCTTTTTTCTTTGGGGGGGGGGGGGGGGGGGGGTGGGGGATGATTCGTGGACGTAGGCGTTGAAGCCTTGCCGAAACCCTGGCCGCCCTGGGCCAGCCCTGCCCTGGCCTTCGACACGGCTGAGCCCACGCGCCGCTGCAAGTCGCACTGCTGGCGTACGGTCCTGGCCACAACGAGATCGGGATGCCGAAACACCATGCATCAGCTGCCATTTACCAAAGGAAAGTGCCCCTTCCGTTACCTTGCCCCCTATGTGCGAGTCTGGAGAGCAGTGTCTTGTTGTAGGTTTCTGACTTGTTCAACGAAGCAGAGTCAAGGGGGGAACCTTGGCAAGATCCAGCAGTGCCAGGCCCGCAGCTTCGGTCAGGTGTCTGCTCAGGACCTTCAGTTGCTCTGAAGATGTCTGAAGATGTAAGACTGAGAGATGCTGAGAGATTGAGATGTAACGATGCTAACATGGTCAGAAATGCGTAGAGAGATGTAAAAGGTCTGTTGAGTTGGACCCTGGGGCCACGGACCCTTTGGGAGGCGAACTCCGCTCACGCCACACAGGTGCTAAGCTGCTAGCAGGCGATCCATAACAAAATTATCCCATATGCTCTAGGCGCCTGTGCGTTCGCCTTGCCCGGAGGTGGAAGCCTCAGGGAGTCAACTCAGACTTGAAACTTAGATGGTCTCACGTAGCGATATCCGGTGTGTATCGGTGCTTTGCACTTGTTCTCAACGGTTCAATACTCGGCTCCCGGCAGACGCCATAGGAGGCAAGCTGCTCGACAACGCGCTGTTCGAGCGCGAAGCGCCTCGGCCTCACAAAGAAAAGGTGCTACTTGCAGTGCCGCTATGCACAAACATACTTTAGGCTTGAAGCAGTGTATTTCCTGACACTGATATGCAAAATGCTACAAGTCCAGCTTCGTCCAAGGCCTCACTGCCAAGCCGCTGCACAAGCCAGGCCAGCAATCGGCCCGGCGTCTTCTCTTCGGTTTCAGCCTCTTCGCACTGATCTCACAGTCTGTTTTAGAAAGCTGGGCATGCTGTGAGGCACAGTCACGCCTCCAAAGCCATCGTGGCAAGCAGGTCTAGACAGCCGTCAACAAGCAGGAAGCTGGATCGGCAGTCAGCAGAACATAGTATCGCCTGGCATGGCTTCGTAGCTTCGTGCATGGCCCAAAGGTGTGTTGTAGCTGCGGATGGGTGCGCGTGGGTGAGCGTCTCAGCAACCGGCCTCGGCACAATTCTCGAGGGCCTTGGACATCCTGGGATGCTTGGCTCAAGGACACAAGCCGCTAACCGCAAGTTGTAGCGCACATAGCGACACCCCACAGACACCCCACAGGGCGAAAGGACCCCGTGAATCACTTTACCTTAGGCCAAGCAGCTTGGCATGGCCGTGGATACCCCTCAGCGCCCGGAGGCGCGCCAGGCAGCCCGAAGGGTCCGCGCCGGCAGTGCTCTGAGTGCAAAAAAGGCACGTGAACACGCACTAGAATTCCCAAAAACGATGCAAGATGCACTTGATCGCTGCTTCGGACTGATGGAGCCTCGAAGTGGCTGAAGATCTGGTAGGCATCCTGTGCACCTTTTGCAAGCTGCGAATACCACCATACACACCACAGACTACAGAAACAGGTCCTGTGCAGTACATGTCATGCTGAGCCGGGCGCACTCTCCCACCCACTCAGAGGCCACAACCTGTGCCTCAGCGGCTTTGGCCTTCGCCTTCGCCTTCGGCTTGCCAACTGGTGGTGCTTTGGCATTCTTCACGGGATGCGCTGGACGGGTCAAGCGCTGCTTGCCCTTGAGCCGTCTCAGTGGTGTTTCTTGGGCTGCGCCGCCTGCGCCGCCTGCGCCGCCTGCGCCGCCTGCGCCTGCCATGGGCATGGCCTTCCTGACTTGCCGCTTCAGTGGCGCTTCCGCCCGACGGCACATGATCAGCTGCGACAAGGTCGGCCGCGCCTTCCGTGGCGTGCCCTCAGTGTGAGAAGGGGCACTGGCAGAGTCCTTCTCAGACACTTTCTGCCCAAAGCTGTTATGCCGCTTCTTTGCCACGAAAGCGAGGAACTTCCCTCTTGGGGCTGACCTTGGAGCTGACCTTGGTGCGCTTCGCGTTGCGGACTCCTCGCGAGCTTCAGCGGACTTTCTCACCCTTGGGGGCGTCGCTGGCTCACCATGTGCGTCCTGGGAAGCAGACACGGGCAGTTCAGAAGATGTTTCTACACTCCCGCGCCTCCTCGTCTTGACCTTTGGAAGCAATAAACGGTTTGACCCCTGACCATGGTATGCTGCTTGGGTGGGGTGGCTTCCTCCCCTCTACCCCTCTAGAAGCTACATCCACCCTACCAGAGAATCTGCAAGCGAAGACGGAATTCTGTGGCAAGATGTAGAATACTGCCCAGCCAGGCACGCACGAGGATGTTTGATGGGCTAGCTGCAAAGTCCCCGTACTGCAAGGCACGAACTAGCAGGACGCATCCCACCGACTTCTTCACGAAAAACACAGTCTGAGCGATGCAAAACATGCCCTCATGCCCGAGACATCTATGACCGGCATCCACCAACAAACAACTCAGCTGTCCTCGCCCTTGATGCCCTTGATGCCGTTGACCTGATTCTTGGGAGCTGCGGCTTTCTCGCCTTTTCTTCGCAGGCTGTCTTGGGCTTTGGGCAGGCCTTTCGGCGCCTTGCCATTGGACACTTCCTTCGGACAGCGCAGCTTCTCAGTTTGAGGTGGAGCCCCTACCTCTGCTTCTGTCTTGCTCGGCGGCTTCTCTGCAGCCTCCTCTGCAGCGACTTCAACCTCCTCCTCCTCCTCGCCATCCTCGCCATCCTCGCCATCCTGGTCCTCGTCCTCCTCCTCTTCCTCCGTGTCGACCTCCCCCGCAATGGGATCCTCGACCTCAAGAAGTGCAGGAGGGTCCTGACCGCATTGACCGCATCCGAATGGCAGCGTGCGGCAGCTCAAGCAGATGCACCATGCAACTTTTAGAATTGCTAGATCACGGTCTACAGGAGATTCACGCTGATTCAGGGAGGTTCGTGCAGACGCAATACTAAGGTCCTACGAGCAGCATCAAGGGCGGTCTCTGCAGGTGATCTGATCGTCACACGTTTGCTGCATTCTTGCACTTGCAATCTGCAATCCTTCTACTTCGGATTGAATCACTACCGATCTCTGAGGCGACCCGTGATCTACTTTCAGGAGGTTCTTGGCGGGTCCTCCACCTGCATCACCGCGGCACGCTGCTCCTGGAGATCCTGACCCTTTGCTGCCTCCTCTTCCCCTTTCTCTGCCTCGGTCTCCTCATCCTCCTCCTCCTGCTCCTCATGCTCCACCTCCTCTTCCACCTCCTGCTCCTGCTCCGCCTCGCTGGCGCCAGCCTCATCCTTCTCGTCCTCTTCTGAAGCCTCCTCCTGAGGCACCACACGGCGCCGGAGCTCAAGTCTTCTAATTTGAGATATGGAGCGTCAGAGCACGAGCGAGATGGCTAGATGGCTAGCCAGCTGGATAGATGGATGGACAGACAAGTTGACAGGTAGATAAACAGCTTAAGGCAGATAGACAAGTACGCCGAAAGGCAGAAAAGCCGATTGAATGATAGACCAATACATAGACCCTCGATTGTTGAACCAGTTGGACCACCCACGTGCATCAAATGAACCCACCGGTTAGCCTGGTTGTTTGGCCACCCATTGGCCCATCCTTTAGCATAATTTCGGAAAGCGATTTCTCTCAGAAGCTCCAAACCCTAAACCCTAAACACTAAACCCTAAACTCAGAGAAGTCTCCTCGTCTAGCTGGGTGGCCGCGGTGCGTGGCAGCTCCACAGGCTCAGGCTCTGAGAGCTTCTCGGCGCAGGAGTGTAGGAGGATGGGCTGCAGGTGTGGGGGCTGCGAGTTTCGAAGGTTTCTTAAGTCTGCTGAGTGGAGAGTAACAAATATATTTAACCAACTCTTTGACAAGTGATTGCATGCCATATGAGAAATTCTGGCCTCGGATCCGGATTTCTGAATTACAGCGCGCCCAGAATCTACCACTCATCTACCTGAAACTCATGGAACCCTTTCTGCATTCCGAGCATCGGCGCTGAGTTTTGGGAGCGCCTTGGAAGCTGAAGGAGCTGCCGCGTCCTCCGACTCCTCCGAGTCTTCCGCGTCTTCCGCGTCCTCCGCGTCCTCCACGTCCTTTGCATCTTCCTCATCTTCTGCGTCCTCTGCATCCTCCGCGTCCTCATCGTCCTCGTCCGGAGCAGGCGCCAAGGACGAGCAACTTTCGCCCGACACCTCTTGCAGAAATGCACAAGACTTGGCAAGTTAGCATGTATAAAAAACCGCGGAAGGTGTAAAGAGTCTCGGCGGAACAGCTTCGGCATGGATTGGGCGAGCAGCAGAGGCTGACGACAATGGCGCCACAGCCGTCCGCCGCGGGGAGCGGAGGTCAGCCGACAAATCCCTGAGCCTGGGCTTTGGACGTTTGCGCGGGACTTTGCGCCGCAGTGTCACACACATCTGTCTGGAATCTGAGTTCAACTGCAGGGTGCGTGCCTAGCACTGCCATACACCCAAGCAATCCCAAAGTGAGCAAGAACGACCTTAAACACGAGCCTCTACTCTGAAAACAAGATGCCGGTCTATGCCTTTACATCCTGAGTTGAAATCGCTTAAAATCCCTCGAGTATCGCAGTCTGTGATAGCCAGGCGGCTCCGGCTCTGGAGCATCCAGCTTCAATTTTGAAGGCTCAGGCCTCCGACCATGGAACTTGGGGGCTTGAGGATGTCATCGCCACCATCATGATTGTGGACACTCTGCTTCATTCTGCCGCGCTGGACCTGCCAACGCTGGTTCCTTCGGAGCTGATTTCCTTAACTAGAACTTCTTGTCTGCGGGGCCAGTCGACTCATTGGAACTGCAGACGGGGGCGCCACATGAAGTCCGGAGTTGCCAAGGGATCCAAGGGGGCCCTCCCCACCCGACCCTACTTCAGGTCCCCGATCTTCACGGCAACGCCGAAGCAACACGACGTGTCTTCAACCACTCAACGTGAGTGAAGCTTGGCACCTCCTTCTGCGTTCGAAAACAGCCCCACCCAGCCACGGCATGCTCCACTGAAGGGCACTGCCCACAGCAGTGGCCCGCAGCTGTGTGCCAAATGCCCCACCAGCCCCCTAGCTTCCTTCCATAGGCTCTCTTGACATATGGGTAGGGGTTCTTCACGAGCAAAGTTCATGTTCATCCAGTTCATCCAGCTTGGCCTGTTTGCGTCTCCGCAACTCTCTGAGGGTTCCAGCCTTTGGTGACACGAGTGGGGCAGAAGCAAGGCAGCATAAGCAAGCTGCCTCTGCCGTAGGGCATGAGGCCAGCACAGCCACTGTCCGGAAGGCGTCACGACACACATATCGTGTGTTGGAGTCACCTCAGCGAAGGTGGAAACTACGGGGGTTCGCCATGCCCCCATAGAGAAGGCCCACAGTACATAGTACCTACAGTGTCATGTCATCATGTCCTCACAATCGCATCCGCTTGCTGAGCCCCTGGCCAGCTTTTCACCACACTGCGGGCAAAAGCGACCAAAGTCCAGGCGCTGGCAGGCAACACACCAGGCCTGTCGATGTTGCACCCCGAGCCCTCGAAAAATATGAGCGGTTTTGAGCGGATATGAGCGATTGTGAGCGGCAGAACCCCAGCGAAGGTCTAGGTCCCTATGAGTCGCAAAATATCGCGAAGTCGGAAAAGGATGACAAATGGTGCCGCAACTGCCGCCTTGGAGTCCGCGGCTCTCGGTGACCTGGACCGCGGCCGCGACGTCTTCTGCTGGGCCTCGAAACCTGTGAGCCCAAGATTTGGACCACAAAAAGTTTTTGAAAGATGATCTACTGCTTCGAGTTTGGGAGAATCTCATGCTTTTGCAATTTTTTGCAATTATTTGGGTCTGGCCCGGCCTGGATGGTCATCCCTGTCCTGTGGCTTTAGGGCATCTCGGACCTAATGAGTTGCTCACAGTCAAGCAGCAAATAGCCATGATTACTCAGGGAGGCTCAGGGGAGCACCCAGCGCAAAGCGGCGAGTGAAGCCCTCATGGCCTGCATCGCAGATTTGAAAGGAGACGACTTGAAGTGTAGCTCTTTCCGGCCCCGCAAAGTCCCGCCTACGAGCAGCAGCAGCAGCACCGTCTGCAATGGCCCCGCTCTCTCGCGCTCTCTTTCTCTCTGTCTGAAAGATATCGGTGAGGGCGTCTCATGCGAAAACTCAAGTCGTGGGGCGGTTAACCCGTGTCATGCTGCCGACACACTCAAGCATGGATTCATGCTTCTCCTTTGCGGCAGTTTGGATGTAACTTGGGCAGCAGATAGCAACGAGCAGAAAGAGCTTTGAAAGAGCAAGTCGGCAGAGCCCTCAGGCAAAAAACGATTGCTTACTCGAGAGCGGCTGCACTCTGGGGGGGGGGGGGGGATTTCCGAAAATTGGGGGGTACCCTTTTGGGGGTTCCCAGAATACGGATTCTTATTATTTTGGGGGTACCCCCCAATTGAGAGGGAAATGCCCATCTCTGCCTGAGCATGCCTACGCACTTTTTTGCCCTCTGGATCCTACTCTCGGATTTCAACCCATGCCTCGGCTGCGGTGGAACAGCTGGCAGGGGTGAAACAGGTGCCCAATCCTACTGCACCTCATGCGAAAGCCATGTGCTTTCTACAGGGCCTTTGCGCTGTGAATTCCTAGATTCCTACATTCTCTGCCGACACGATGCCAAGCCTCAGATTTCAAGCTGTCTCGTCTCTGCGCAGGAACTCCACTCGGTATTCTGCGGCATGGAGTGTCAGCGCCTATCGATCGACCACTCTACAAGGATGAGGAGTGCGGACAGCATGGCGCTGTGCTCAGCAATCCTTCTCCTGGGCCCCCATGCGTGACCTCAATGCCAACTGGCTTTGCCAGCGCCAAAAGAGGCTGCGCGCGGCTTGGCAGACCGGGCTACGCCGAAGGTAACACATCAAAACGCAATGCATCTGGTGAGTGAAGCGTCGATCACAGCACACACGCAGGCATACCCGGAATAGAATGCCGCACTGGCCTCTTTTAGGAGGTGGAAGCTGCCACGTCGGTCGCATGGCAGTGGCTTGAATCAAACGTAAGATCTCCAAGCATGCCCACTGGGTGCCCATGTATACCCCAGGCGTCAGGAAGACCCTTGCGCATTTCAAACGTTTACCGTTGCTTAGCCCAATGCAATCGAATCTGCATTCTTCTCCCAGGGCCATGGGTCGGAGGTCCGACGAGGTGAGACGCTTCATTAGCGCTGCTGTCAAGCACATGCTGAATTCCTCGTTGCCGAGCGTACATTGACAGAAGGATGCAAGCTTTCACTACCGCACAGTGGACTACTGCACAGTCTTCCCGAATAATCTTGGGCAGATGGAAGAGGTCTGTTAAGGCGGAGGAAAGCTGCCCTTCACGAGATGACCGGGCACCCAGACCGGTGCCTGGACTCTCCTATGGATTCAAAAGCAAATACTGTGTACCGCATACCACTCAAATGTTCAAACCTCATGGGAGCTATTCTTGCATTTTCAGGCCACTAGCTACAGAAGTTAGTCCTTCTTTAGTTGCATGGGTCCTTCATCAAATCCCTGCAACCTAAGCAACCACTACCACTGCCATCGCTCGCGCTGAGCTTTTGGCTGCTTTATGTGCGCCAGAGGCACAGCACCGCTGTAAAGAGCAGCCACACGCTCCCCGCGGTGGCCGCATGAGCAGCGCCCGTCACCGTTACCTGCGCAGAACAGTCGAGAGCAGGAAGCTTGTAAACTCCAGCTCATGTTGCAGGTAGCTGCCTTCCTTGTGGTGCTCGCCTGTCCTGTATCAACGTCGGTGATGTTGATGACCTGAATGTGCTCGATCTGTCGTGCGTGTACTTGCTACACAGCATGCAACAGCTCCCGTAAGGCACTCCAAATCCCTCCAAGCCGCCTTGCCGTGCAACAGTCCAGAGACGGCGACGAGCACCGTGGCTGCCCGATGGGGGAGATCTGTCAGGTCTGCTTCGACGGTGACCTCGGATCGCTGAACCTAAACAAACCCTAAACTGGCCCCCTACACATTGCGAAGACCGCTTTGTTGAGACTTGAGAGCCCCCCCTGAGAGCCCCCCCCTAACCTCCCCCAGCCAGGTGTACCTGGTAGGATCGCGTCTCGCAACAGCCGCCGGAGGCAGCCAGCGGCCGGCGCTGCACTATGGCCAGGGGCGGCAGCGGCAGCGCCTGGAACGGGGAATGCGAGTTGGGATGATTCAGGACTCAGGATGGCTCGAGAGTCGTTTGAACTGTCAAGGCCCCAAAGAGACGACTGCTTCCCGCCCAGCAGGATCCCGCCTCATTGCTTGGACTCGCTTCGCAAGTGTGGTCACGGATGGAAGCTATGTGAAGCTTGGAAGATATTGGAAGTGGGTGAAGGCTAACATGGGGACATGGTGGCCCTCTCGGGCATGGTCATGGTATGTCATGGTGTCGCGTGGCAAACAGGCCTGGCCACAGTCGTCAGCGAGCAAGATGTCGTAGCTTTCCTCAGCGGGCGAGAGACACAGGAACTAGCTTTGGGCGCAGGAAGCGCCAGCGAGAAATGGCTTCGGGGTCGGGAACCCCTGCACGCCGCAAGAGCTTTGCAGCCAGACGCAGCCAGAGATCGACATGGAGCTCCGCAATCACACCCTGGACTTCAGCTGGCCCAAACGAAACCTTCAATAGTCAACCCCCAGTGCAGGGTGCAATTCGGTGCAATCATGCGATCACATGCGAACCCTTCTTTGTTGTGAGGCCGGGACCACCCCGCGAACGAGGCCAGGTCTGTCATCCTCATCCGTGAAGGGTTCCACATGGCAGACATCCGGGGACACGCAGCCTGTCAGAGCCTCAGTTGTGCCATGGAGCAGAGTGCTACTCATCTTTGCAAGAAATTTGCCGTCCAGATAAGGGCATTGACTTTTTGGAGTAATCTGAGCATCGACAGCGGGCAGACCCAATCGTTAAAAGGCGTTTCTTGATAAGGCCAAGAGGCTGGTTGCAACTGGCACTGCGGCGCCCCTCCACAAAACAGAGCTGGCAGGCCCACGTATCCTGGAGCACAGTCGAATCCGCCTGCCAGAGTAAAACTTGGAACACCGAAATGATAGGAGCTGCAGGCTCCAGAGCTCAACTTCACATGATGCGCACCTTGCCCGTCGGCAACGTACGCGGCAGGCACCTACGTGGCAAGAGAATCGTCTGAGCGGATGGCGCACCCATCGCAACCCGCTACAAGACGTCCGGTAGACGTGAGGCGTAAGCTCATCGCAAGCTCCAAGCCTCTTCGGGTGCTGGGCAAAAGCAGTAGGGCTCTGCCCATTTCCTGGTTCCAAGCTGTCCATTCAGAGTTAAACTCCCTCCGTTCAGGTCTCCTAGCACATCTCAGCACCCAGAGGCCAGTCTATGCGAAGCTTACCAGAAATCTCTCGTCCAAGTTTCATGACATAGTCCGGATTCGTGTTCCCAGCAGGGCAGATCATCTTCGGCGATCCACCAGTGAATGGCGGCCTGGCACAGCATCTAAACAACCAGTCAATCAGAGCTTCTCTGCAAGGCTTACAAGAGCCCGGCAATTGAAGAGAAACTGAAAAGGGACATTCGGGCGCTGCCTGCACCGGAGGCGGCAGAAGCTGCCCGGCTGGACTCGATCGCACCCAAACAAGTCCTTGGGGTCAGTCTCTGATTTCCGCAATTTCTCTCCCCCCACTTTGTTGGCTGTGATGCTGCAAAAGAAGTATGGAATTCTGGGGAGCGCGCGTGACGACACTCATCCGGATTCGGGGGAGGTTTACATGGCTGCAAGCGAAGGCAGCCTTCCAGAAGCAACGATGACCTGCACGTCTCCTGTGATGCGCAGGCTACTCAGAAAATACAGCCGCAACCTGTACACCGGTCTCTCACGTCCCCAGCTTCATGTGAAGAAGAATCGGATACTGTCCTGGTCCAGAACACAACGAGCAAGGACACCACCTCAGAGACATGGTGGGGCTGCTCTATGGCAGAACGTCAGAAAAAGCGAATTCGCCCATGCAGCGACAGGAGAGGACAGGACACCACAGGGCAAAGACCCCAATTGCGCTAGCCATGTGCCAGGCCTGTGTAGCCATCGGCGCAGCGCCATCCATACTCCGTTAGCTGGTACCCAGGCGGTATCTCCGAAGGGACTTCGCCTCTACATTTGCACATCTAGTTCTTAATTCGCATGGGGAGCACGTTTGCGTCCTTGGAACAGGAATTGGGCAGGGCTGGCAATCAGGCCTGAACTTAATGACTTAATGTCTAACGAAGCTTAAGGGTACTTGTTGCTTGCCGGTGCTCAATGGAGCGGTGGGATGGGCTTGGGATTTCTTCCCGTAGTACCCTTGTGACATGCAAACGCCGTCGGTGCTGGCTCTGTGTGTCGCAGCGCGCTCAATGCAACTCCTATACGAAATATTTCCTGAGTAGAATGACAGCTCCAGGGAACCTCAAGCCAGAGTGAAGGTACCATACGTCCTCTTGGCCTGTGACTCAACTTTAAACCTTAGGAAGCCTTAGGACAAACCGCGTATTTGAGCAAGTTGCATTGCAGTGTGCACATCGGCAGGTCAAGTGTAGCTGTTACCCCAGCGTCGGTGTTGCCAGATGGACACCTGGAAGACAAGAGTACAAAAAGCACCCTATCGGGCCGACAACACCTAGTTCCGACTCAGTGAGCCCCTAGATATACTTCATATGCTGTTGGGGAACGTAGCATTCTCAGTGCCCCCGACATAGGGCGACCGGCAGTAGACCTCACCTAGGGAGTGCAAGTGCATGTGCAAGTGCGCAAGGTGCGATTGGCTTGTCCGATCACTGCGGAAAACAAAACCGCACGATGGCATGCCAACGAGGATCAGGATCCTCCAGGCTCCACGAGCCCGCCCTCACAGGTTGTCTCCATCATGCACGTTAAGTCCATGGATGGCAAGGGACCTGGGCACTGGCATCACCCAAGGTTTGCAGAGAGAGCTTGCATGTGTGGAGCCGAAGTGCCTTTTTTTTCACGGGTGATGCAACAATGCATCGAAAAAGTTTGGGCTTGCACTTAACGGGCGTGCACTGGGAAGAAAAGTGGTGCAGTGACCAGCAGGTAGTGGCACACTCCAGTGACTTCACAGAGTATGGCCACAGAACCAACATTGACAAAGCCATGCATCATCATGAGGATGAAAGAACCTGCCGGTGACTCGCCGAAGCTGCAAAGCATTGTCGAACAGAGCGGCTTCGTATCTACGAAACAGACGAAATATTTTCCAAGCGCATGCAGTTAAAACTTAGATTCGAAGCCGCCAGAGAACTTGCCTTGACATTTTTGCACAAAGGCAGTAGGATTATGCATGCCTTGAGCCAGATGAGGAAGTACTCACCAACTCTGATACACCTACTTCGAGACTTGTACAAAGGATGTGTGGTTGCAGGCTCAAGTCATCCCGAGTTGCATGAAACACTTCTCAAGAAACGGTCTGCACAAGCTAAAGCTTGTGGAACTGCACCTGCTCAAGTGAGCAATCGAAACACCTGCGCCACAGCAATGATTGGAAATGAAGTTGAGAAGACATGCATGCATTCAGCCAATGAAATCAACTAGCAAGTGCAGAACAACCTGATAACTTGGACGTAGAACTCAAGCCTTTGCTACAGCAACCGTCTGCGTCTGGTGACGTTGTCTGCTGATGTGCCTCTTGTGCTTTTCCGGTATCCGACATGTGACCAAGCTGTCAGGAAGCGCAAGTCATTTTTCATAAATTGTCGAGCGAAAACACTATAAACACCTTTTTCTGAACTGCATCTGATACAGTTCGTACGTCCAACACCTTTCATAGAACTGGAGAATGGAGTTTGCGGTTTATGTGATTTCTTGTGTCTTTGAGATTTCAACATGAATTGAACGAAATGAACATGTGAAATCGTGAAAGGTGCTGAAAAGAAACAACAACTTGAGGTATAAGTATGCCACCGACCGAAAGAAACTCAGAAACAGGGGGCGGTCGGTGGCTGATAAGGTCGGCTGGGTTTTGGGGGTGGTCTGGGTGCTGAAGTGGGTGGCAGAACATCTCCCAAATTCCGAAAGAACGTGCCTCTCAAGCCCCCATCAGCTGCGCCCATGGCAGCGGTGCTGCGGCCACAGCAGCGAGCACCAGCAGTGCCAACGCGACACGGCTCTCGGGCTCGGGGGGCTCCGATGCCTCCTGGAGGTTCAAGGGCTCTGAGGGTTCTCGGCTCTCCCGTCGGCTTCGCGCTTTGGGAGAAGCCCGTCGCAAAAGACTGAACAAACAGCAGAGTTGAGCATGGCCCTTGCCAGAGATCAACAACCTGCAGTGTGGATTGCTGGGTGTTTTGGATTTCTGACTAGATCGCCCCGGAATTGTTGAAGCTCCCCTCGTGTGTATGCGTATGTCCTCGAAGTTGGGAGTCAAGAACTGGACTGCGAATTTGGTCGGCTTTGGTTGGGGCTTCTCACAACACCGAATTTCATACAGTCAACACGTTTTGGGAGGATTTTGCCTTACCTGAAAGTCCATATTTTTTCAATCAATCTTATGACTATAATTGTAACTTCACATATTC
Organism: Symbiodinium natans; assembly: GCA_905221605.1. Lineage (NCBI taxonomy): Eukaryota > Dinophyceae > Suessiales > Symbiodiniaceae > Symbiodinium > Symbiodinium natans. The sequence goes on from CAJNDS010000258.1 coordinate 41,985, forward strand.
AGTAGTGTTATACTTCCGATTGTAGTTGTTGGGTTCTCACTTGGCCCTGTTCTTGTGGTAGCATTCCCGTTCCTTTTCCTTCTTCCTCTTTATGTATTCAGGGTCGTGCTCCTTTCTTAATTTATGACACAGGCGATGATACAGTGCCATCTGCTCCTTAACTTGTTCTATTATTAGGCAGTTGGCAAGTTCCTCAATTTGTTCATGTCATTCGCTGGAGATGTCATAACCCTATTTCTATGTAAGAGAACATTTTCCCCTTAAGTATGGTGTTTCAAATCCTTGCCTGTATTTGAAAGAAAACACTTGAAGAAATGTTAACTTATACATAGAACATTTATATAATTATGACCCAAAACCTTATTAAAAAAAAAAAAAAAAAAGAAAAAGACTACACAGGAGACCTCAAGAGCATAAGAGACACTAAACATGGCAAAGTGCCCAACCAAACACTCACCAAAATCAACAACAATCTCACAAACTTGTATGAAGGCCTTAAAATATGACAGCTCATAACAGCAGTAAATTTATTTCATGGTATTCCATTGGCAATGCCAAAGCAAGAGAAAAGGGGATAAAGCAATATGGAAGGCAGCAGCGAAGTACGAGAACAAAGTTCCAATAACAGAAAGGATGAAAGCCACAACGAAGAGAGCAAGGATAGGCAAGGAAGCAAACGAAGTGGTAAGCAAAACCGATACACAACCTGTGTTCAAAAGAATTGCAATTGGTGGCTTATCAACCTGGGGTAAGGGCGGTGCTTGGAATTTTGTTTCGTGCTTGGGTGTTTGGGTGTTGTGTTGGGAGTTTTGGCTTGTGTTACGGATTTTTGAGATAGTTTTTGGGGTGTGCTTTGTGTTTTGCGGGCTTGGCGGGGTTGATGTAGTAGTATTGAGTGTGAGGCCTGGGGTCGGCCTGTGCTCGCTGGGGGGAGGGGGCTGGCACTCCTCGAAGGGCGGCGGGGACATCCCGGGGCTGATATTCGTCAGCAGCAGGGCCCACGTGAAGGGCAGCGACAAGAAGCCACTCCCAAAGCACCTGAGCTTGTCAAGGACCCTCCGCCAACGAAGGGACGAAGACATGTGGTAGAGCGTCTGGGGCAAGCTACGGACAGCCCCTCTGGTCGAATTTAGAACTGCCATGCCATGAGCACCACATCGAGAGGACGCCCAGGAGGGGGTAGACATAGCTGGCCTGAGATGACGAGGAATGTGGACTTGCGCCTTTTGAGATGTATCGAGTGTCGCCCACAGCATCCTATAGACAGACCTGCCCACCGTTGCCAGCTTTACTTCCATCCGAACGTGCTTGTACAGTAGTTCACACAGACTTCAAGAACTCGGATTATGGGAGGTTGTCATGCGCATCGGCGCATCAGGGGTCAAACATTGGGCAGGTTGCAGTGTCCGCCAGCTGCTTCGCTTTCCTTGGAGCAGGGCAGAGTCCTCCAATAAGCTTCTGCGATCTAAGAAAGTCACGAGTTAAGACGGCATTATGAAGCATTGCAGGGGTCATTGTTTGACAATGGGAAAAGCACTCCAAAAGCTATCTTCATCTACGTGGCGCTCGACCCACCAGCACGGACCAGGCGGTACGGCCGTCTGGACTCTGCGGCAAGAGCGCCTGAAAGCATTGCCCAAGCAAACCTTCTGAGAACTTGCACTAAGAGCACTAGAAGAGAAGAAACCAATTAAAACAAAAACATGGGCGATTCGGCATAGTCGACCATGGCACGAGGGCAGACATGAGCAGGCCCTGCATTGCTGCAAACCTTGCCGCACTGGTCTCCTGCAAGGAGCATCGGGTATGGGTGCTCTGACTTCGGAAAAAGGCCTTAGGTGGCAAAAATCCTCGGGAAGGAAGGCCAGCGGACCACATCCCACCAGGCTGCTGGTCTTCAGGTCAACCATGTCGGAGGTGAGATCCTTCAAATCCCAGGGGAGAACGACACCCACTCAAGACACGCTCTTGCGATGTCGTGCGTCCGAGCAGCTGCCCCGAGAGCTAGCAGCAGAGACGCCACGGCAACTGCCACAGGCGCAGCGAGGGAGGTGGCCAATGCCTTGCAAAAAGCAACTGCCTTTGGTCACTGGATGTTGCTGCTGTCAAGAGCCTTAATCGGCCTTCTTTCGGCCTCGGGCTGCCTAGGCCTAGGGCTTACGGCAGCAGCTACCTTTGCGCATCTCATCTCTTCAGCCCCTATGGCCCTATGACGGCTCTATGACTATTTCAGCTTCGTTACGGCGGAGCGATTGGGACTGGCGGTTGTCGCTTGTGCAAACACCCCGATGAGGCCAAACTGTGGGGAGGGGAGGAAAGTCCTGCAGGGCGGTTTCAGCTGCGTCGAAGTGATGCACCGGAGGTCCTACAAGAGATCCCGTCCTTGGGCCTACGCTGGTGCCGTTCTGGCTTGCGACGACAGTGCGCGCCAGCTCTCCAACCAGAAGCAACACCAGTACCATCACCCAGGGTGGTGAGGATCCAGGCTGGATCACGGCTCCCAACTGCTGCAACGAAGAGTTGCTGTCAAGCTGGGTGCTACACCACCAGACGATGGCAAAGGAGATGAGAGGCATCATCATGTCTAGGACCCCCGGTGTTTCGTCGGCGTCCCGCACCAGGAGCTCATAGGGCCGGGACAATTCTCCCTCCTTCTCCTCTGTGCGCAGCAGGTGCAGCAGCACCGGGTAGCCCAGCTCGCTCTCCACGCTCTGGCGCAGCACTGCCTCGGAGACCGGCCAGTTCTCGATGGCTCCTTCCCGTGGGTTTCCAGACACCACCACGCCACCCATGACGTTTGACCAAGATGAGGATGTTCCAAAGAACGGCAGCTCCTGCGCATGCTCTAAGAAAGGCGTGTGAAGCACCCGTTGGTCCATGAAAAGCCTGAGCCCAATTGGGTTTCGCATCTACTGCTGGTCGAGGCTCCATCCGCTGCAAGCCGCGCAGGGTCTTGCGTACCTGACGAAACGCAAAACTGATCGCGGGACTGCACAACTTTGCACAACTCCGTGAGATGAGAAACATAAGAGCTGCCTACCGCCACTTAAACGAGATCAACGGAGCCACATACTGAGTCATACTGTGAACCAGTGAATCGTTGTGAACCATATACTAGTCACACGTGAAAGGAGCCAGGGAAGCGAGCAGGATCAAGCGGGAACCCTTGCCAAAGGACACAGGCCCGCGAGCCTTCACCTCGGTGCTGTCTGCGCGCGCCTGCTGCAGCGCTTGCTCCAGAGCTTCGCTGCTCTTGTCCACGGGCTTCGGCTGCAAGCTCCGCCAGAGCCGGCCGGGCTGTTGCTGGAGGATGGCTCCCATGGTCACTAAGGCAGATACCTGGGAACACAGAGCTGCTTCAAGCTGTGTCACGCTGAGGTTTCAGGTATGAACAGAGTTTGTCAGATTCAAGCTTCCTCCGACCAATACCAAACAGTGCACTGTGTTGCGCTCTAAGTGCAGATGTGGAACCGTGAAGGCGATTGGACGAAGCCACCAGGCCTCCACAAGAAAGCTTCTTCTAAAGGGCTCTTCCTCTGAACTTGCCAGGTTGGCTCTACAATTGGTCATGACGCGTGCTTTTTTTGGGCAGATGCATGCTAGGGCAGCAGCGAGAGAACTCATCTTCAAGCTGACTCGTGCCGAATATTGAGCTTTCTATGCACCAAAGGCAAGAGCTTCAATTGATCTGGATGAGGCCTTGGTCCCAAGCATTAGCTGCAATCGCTTGCTAGTTCTGATCAAGCATCTCTTGAAATCATCCAGATCGGTAATAGTAATAGCCCATGAAGGCCTCGGTCGTTTCCCAAGCGACCTCCCAGTAGGCTGCGCTGTCCTTTCGGCCTCCCCATTTCGGCTACAGGCAGGGATGTTACGTGCTGCTATCTGAAGGTTTGCCATGCAGGGCAACATCCGAAGCAGCAGCGGCCGTCAGACAACTTCAGATCAGTTCCGGATACCATCCTATGATGCGTCTCCGGACGCACATACACAGATCTCACAGCAACCATGAAACGATCCTTCGGCTGTTCGGCGGGCTGCTCGAAGCCAGGCGGCTGCAGCAGGTGCAAGGGCCTCAGCAGATCTTCGATTGCTGAGAATCTCTGGCTCAGTGGGAACGGCAAGACACTCAAAATTAACATTACACTCAAGAGTACACACTCAACAGTACACTCAACAGTACACTCAACAGTACACTCAGCAAGGCACCTCATCAGCATCCGTCTCAGTAGATCCCTCGGGACGAGCACTTGCTATTCCTCAGCCGTCGGCCGTCGGCAAAATCACTCGAAGCTACAGGAAGCAGCACGAACTCTCACAAGTCAAGAGCCACATCGAGTCGCTAAGCAGACCCCCAGTACAGTGCAAGGTGCGCGAGAAGCAGTCGGCAAGCGTTCTGCTTGACAGAGCGACAATTGCCAAAAGCGCTCCAGCTCGGAAGCCTCGGAAGCGTCCTGATCGACATCTCGTAGCCATGGCGTCGGATTGCTTTGAGCCCACGTACTGCACCGCTGGCAATGCTCCGCTACACAAGAAGGCATCTGAGTCATCTCCGCAGAGACCCATGCTCCTGAAACCGAGAAGGATAAAGATGAACAATGACTGAAACAACTGGGTGGGCGGCATGCTGCTAGAGGCAAGCACCCCGAAAGCTCCTCAGCTTGGCTCAAGCATCTAAGGTGGAGTGGAGGGAGCCTCGGTTCCTCCTGGTTCCACTTCTCTGCAGCTTGGCAACTGCCACCACCACCTCGCACCACGGCGCGGCACCACCGCGACAGGTGACGCTGGGCCTTCCTGCGTAGCCTCAAAGAAGCTACCGAACACATTGAAAGATGCCAAGGGAAAGAACAGACTCGTTGTGTTGTGATCAAGCACCTACAAGTACCAACGCCCATACTTCTTCGACCTTGGCAGTTCGTGATGAAGCTTGTCATGAGGCTCCCACCGTTCGCGCAAGCATAGGTCTGGCTCTCGTTGTCGTAGTCGAAACCCGGTGGCAATGGGTCTGGCGGTGGACAAGAGAGGACCTGGGCATTAACCAAGGCGAGCGGAAAAGGTTTTCAGAGGCCTTCTGCAACATGCACCAAAGACTTTCATACATGAGAAATGTTGTCTGAAGTCGCGGCCTGACAGCGGGGCGGAGTCCAGTCAAGCACGCGTCCTCGCTGCGTGTTCTCATTCGGGCACTCGGCGACCTCAACGAGGTCAACGTTTGGGAGGAAAGATGTGAAGACACTCTTTGCAGTGCTCACGAGCAGTGTTTAGCGTTCACCCTGGCAAATCGCGCGAGTCGTTTTCTGAGGACTTTCTTAGGTACGCGCCGTGGGAAGCCCGACATGTGGTCCGCGGCATAACCTCAGAGGGATAGGTGCGGAGCAAGAGAACCAATTTGCGAAACATCAGCTTGAAGAATGTTCACGCCATGCTGCACTTCGCAGCTTTCTCCGGAGGAGATATTCAAGCAGCCAGAGAAGTCCAGCTCACACTCCTAAGGCCCGGGTGGGGGTACACACAAGCAAGAGTCATGCCTCATTGATCTGCAGATTTGGGGGTTTACGAAAGTACGGGACCCCGAATTATAGATTATAGACCCCAAATAATAGGATTCCCTTATAAACAGGACCCCTATAAGGCACCCCTAACTTCGGAAAACCCCCATTTGTGAACAAGGGGCATCGTACTCAGAGGGCAAATCACATCCGACGATGGGGTGGCAACCCTCCAGTTCGATATGAACCTCGCAGCAGTCCTTGGCATGGTTGCGCAATCTTACTATATTGCTATCTTACTTTATTACTATACGATTACTGTATTACTATATACACAAATAACATATATTAGTATATTAGTATATTGCCATATTAAGATTGATCTGTGGTTCAGGGTTTAGGGCTTAGGGCAACAAGTGAATAGAGAGATGTTCACTTCCGTTCAGGATGCCCCTGGGTCGATTACCTGTGCTGCATGGTAGCCGAGTTTGCCAAAACCTGGACCCATGGTCCATGTGAGGAGTCTTTGGTTTAGGGTTTAGGGTTTAGGGTTTAGGGTTTGGGGTTTAGGGTTAGGGTTTAGGGTCTAGGGTCTAGGGTTTGGGGTTTGGGGTTTGGGGTTTAGGGTTTAGGGTTTAGGGTTTAGGGTTAGGGTTTGGGGTTTGGGGTTGAGGGTTTAGGGTTTAGGGTTTAGGGTTTTCTTCATCTCACCCACCGACTTTGTGACAGGAAGGCGCAGTGTTCAACCTCCAGGCGCAGGAGGTCAGCCCCCAAAAACTGGGTGAGCTGTCTCTCGAAAGGCTTAAGGTAGGGTTGGTTTGTAAATCTCACGGTTTGCCGGTGAATCGCAGCTTCGCCCACTGCTCGCATATTCTGACTTTTATGTATCGAAATAAACAAATAACATGAACATTTGAATCCGGTGATACATATATATATATACACACATATATATATATATATACATATATATTTATATATATTTTTTAAGATATATGTATATATCTCATCTGATTTAACGGGAGATACAGATAGTTCTCAAATCGTGGCAGAGACCACTCAGATCACAAGCAACAACAAACAAGTCAATCAAGCATCCAATCTCGATTATCAGTCATGACGGGTTTATGATGGGTTTCTTGGTATGTTGGATAGAGGGTATGCTGAGATGAAAAGAAGTAATGATGTTGCTGAATTGGATGGATCACATGGGGGCAGGATGAAACCACGGTCAGAATTCAAGACAAAGGCGTCTATGACAAGGAATCTCGGGAAAACAGGTTGTTTCGATCATTTCGCTTTTGATGCGTGCCTCCGCCGTCAGGGCTCGCCATGCGACTGAGGATTCTTCCGGCATGCTCATATCGAGCACAAGAACTTCAATCCAGTAAAGTTGGCTTTGCTTGTCCAGCTGGGGAAGTCCCTCCGGGGTGACCGAACCTCCTGTTTGTCTTCCTGTTCCTTTGATTTCCCGTGCCCTGTAAGAAACAACAACCCCCAGAACAAGCATCTCCTCCCAGTGGCTTCTGTGTTTTCCTCCCTCCGTTACCTGTGTTGCCCTGTATCAGGTACCAGTAGCCGCATGCTTGCTGTAATGGGACAATTTGGGAGGCCTTTGCCTTCAGAGGGCTGCAGCGGGCATGTGAAGCCTCGCCCACTGAAAACCGTGGAAGGAGAGAAGACAAAGGAGCCAGCAACTTCGCTCTCAAAGCGGACTGAAAGCCCAAATCACTCCGAGGCTCACTTCGGCTAGCGCAACCGGCCCTCACATTGCCAGCGTAACCAGGAGCACACTGCCAGCCCGAAGTGGTCCGCTGGTAGCCTCTCAGGTACTGGGTGCGCAAAGTTCACCAAAGCTGCCGGGACTCCCACCGCTTGCCTTCCCGGAATGGCTCGTCACAATGTGGCATGACGCACCGCGGCAGGGACCAAACAAGGCCATCAGCTTCCTGGTTGTCCTGAGTTCAAGTGACAGGGTGATTTGACAGCCCACACCCAGCACAGAAGCTCGAATCTCCAATCGGCGAAGCTTCGGCCGGGCAGTGGGCGACCTCCATTTCACCCACAAATGGCGGGATGCAGGTGAAGTTGCACTCCTCTTCAGGGACTTAGGGGTTCTCACGAACTCCAGCAGCCAATGGGCCACCCCGAAGCATCAGCTCCATATCGACTCTCCCCCTACTCAGGCTGCCAAACCGACGGGTGCCCTGAGTGACTAGTCGCGTCAACGGCAACAAGAAACTAAGTAAGCCACTCCCCCCCCGTCTCTCCTGGCCAGGTGCCACACTGTTATTGCAGCCAATCTCCACATGCGCACAGCGTTCCACCACGGGCACGTCGCAGGGCAGCGGCGTGTAGCCTGAGCTCCAGGACCAGCTTTGGTGTTACCCCATTTTGACCCCTCATCCTCCTCTTTCATGCCATCAAGATTCCTCAAACCCATCATTCTGCTAGGCACGTGCTCAGATCCACAAAAAATTGGAAAGGTCCCACAATCCGTAGATCATTAGCCTTCCATCACACTACCAAAGGCCCGCGCGGTTCGCTGAGACAAGCAGCAGCCGGAAAGTGATGCCCTCGACCAGCAACCCGACATATCCGACATTAACTCGCAGTGAAACTCCGCCTCGCCACTGTAGCCTTCCGCACCTCGGCTGTTTTCAGCATCCAGGGTATCACTGGTAAGCGCCGTATGCTTGTGCGCTTGCCCGCAGCGCCCAACGCAGAGGGACAATGAAACTCCACGTGTCCGAACGTTAGGGACCTGGCATCGCCATTCTCCAGACTCCAGAACGTAGGCTTCGGGGACCGGATCCGGATGGCGGCACGTCAGGTGGCAGTCCGGGATGGTGAAGTTGAACCTTAAAATATCTTTAAATCAAAACTCAAACGCATGTTGACTACGTGAACGACGACTAAGAAACACCGGCTGCTGCCATCGAAGAGGAGTGGAACGAGGTGAGCCAGACTGTTGCAAGACTCTTACAAGACTTTCCTCCTACATGTGTATGTCACTATATATGTCGATGTTAATCGGCGGCCGAAGCAGGAAGCCGGCTTCCGGGCTTTTTCGCAACCAAGGAGCTCGAATGTAGGATCTATGTTGTCTCCTGGGCAAGCGCCTCAGATGGCAAGAACCTGGAGAAATATCTGAGTCTGAGTCATGGCAGCAGGGCTGGCATGTGGCATCACGCAGCCCGCTTGTCTGAAACCCAGCGGCCATAGGAAGACGGGCCCACAAATGGCCACTGGCAGGCTATCTCGCAAACATGTCCGGGATCCAGCAGAGAACAGTTCGAGAGGTCCAGCTCACACTGGTCATCGGCGAGAGCTGGTGCCAAGCATGGCATAAGTGGCATACATCCTGAAACAAAAGAAGTGCATGTCGCGAGGTTGATTCAGGAGTCGGGCCCTAGGGCTGATCTCAAGTTCAGAAACATTGGTGTCAGTAGGACTTTCTGCAACTCCCCGGGCCTGAGAAAGTCAAGGACGCATTGCAGACGTGGCACTCCTTCACGACTGTTCCAACATATCCTGGTCTTGTGAGTCACCGCGGCGGTGAAGATGCCCGGCAACATGCTGCATGCAATCATATACATCCGGCGAAAATTCTCGCCAAGCAGCCCTGCTGGCAGGTCCACGTCCCGTTTGGCAGCTTTGTGTAGCCCAATGGTGGACTAGATGGGTCCACACAGCCCTGAATGTCCACAACAGTGGAGGGAAGCACAGCTGACAAAGCCAAAGGCTTTAAGCATGGTGGAGCTGCACCACTCGACTTGGGTACACATGGCATCGCATGACTGCTTGCTTAGGCAACCTCGACCGATCGAAAAGGCTTGAACATGCCTGGAACTCACAGCGGATCCGCTCGAAGTCGATGACTCTCGCAGGGTCAATATTGCCTGGTTGTCAGTTTACGGTTTCTGGCTTCGACATGCTTCGGCTGGCTTAGCCTCTGGGAAACACTATTTGCCCAGGTGCCCACTGGACAGGTGTAGTCAGGGCCAGCCGTCTCGTTGCTATGGATACCTGGCGGCAAGATCACGGGCCTAGACGGAATGAATGCAGGCAAGGGGCTCCTTGCTGACACTTTCCTGGCTCCTACTGGGATGAACAGGTGCTTTGCCATCTGATGCAAGGCCAGCAACCAATCGTGGAGTTGCCCTGCTCCATGGAGTCTTCCATATCAACTTCATCCTGTGGACAGCTTCGGTGAATTGGCCATTAAAGACGTACCTAGCTGGGCAATGCTGTGCAGGGACTGGGGTGTTGAGGTTTAGACTTTAGAGAGCTCACCCGACTCCTCCCACACGTAGGTGGTGTTCTCCAAGTAGCCGGCCATGCACGGAACTCGACAAATTTGTCCCGGGCCCGTCCCATCGCACACACTGTAGTTCAGGCCACAGACCTGGTCCTGTCGAGAGTCAACATGCTGGCAGCAACCGCTCACCACGCACTACATCTACAGTGCTACAGGGTCTGGGGATGCATTGAGGTGCCCGTAGCATTCCAACACCCTATGGCCCTATGGCCTCTGGTGCCGGGGCCACACAAGGCACCAGCTTGTCGCAGCCAGACAAGACGAGAATCGGGGCGCAAAAGCGGCCGATGTAGCAATCCCATTCAGCCTCAGGCAAGCCACATCGGCTGTTAATACATCTTGGTCTGGCAGTTCATGGCCTCTCCAATGTATCCCGCTTCGCACTCGTAGTAGCTCTCGTTGACCTGACATACGATTTCAGGTGCTTCGGCATAGCGCCACGAAGGATGCCGACTCAATCCAGGACGACTCTCAATCTAGGACTACGGACTGCAGTGGCTCCTTCCAGTCATCCTGAACGCATGCTTTGGCTGCAACAAGTCACACCCTCGCCTTCACAAAGCCTTGCGTAAGCGGCACTGGTTCCTCGACAGGACATAAACACTAATGAGCGTTAAACGGGTCAGTTTGCAACTCTGAGCTGGCCAATGCCGAGGCTGGCCTCACAGCCGAAGGGAAAGCGACAAGACGGAAGATCGCCCACAATAACCTGCGTTGCGTCCACCTCAGTAGCCCACAGAGCACAGATGGACAAGCCCACTCAATCAAAGTGTTTGCCGCTGCTTGCTCTGATATGGCCCCGGCATTGTCAGCTGGGCACTGGAAGGTGCTAGGGGCACCCACCAGAGGCGGGGCGCAGCTGACCTCGCAGGTCTGTCCGGCTGCAAGGTCTCGGCAGCGAGAGACGTCGTGGCCTCACAGGGGTTCCACAGCATTTCTTCACGGCCTTCCCCGTGGTCTTTTCTTGGAGGCTCAGCCGCAGGCGACAGGAGTCCACTACTGGAGCCACACCTGGGAAAGAAGCTCCATTAAGCTCCGGCCAGTCTGGATATCAACCAAGAAAATGCAGACAAGGCGCATGGCTGCGAAGGAGCACCTTTGATGTGCTCTTTTACATCATGCACATCAACAAGCTACTGTGGGCCTTCACACAATGGAGAGCCTATAAGCAAAGACACTGCCACAAACCCTTGCCTGTAACTTTCGGGTTGAGCAACAAACCTTCGACCTTCCGACCTGGCATTCACAATACAGTTGGCAAAGAGGCTATCGGAGGTGCTGGCAGGACACAACCAGAAAAGGACGTCACCGTCACGCATTCCACTGTTCCAGTGGCGCTGCTGTAGGCGCCTGCAGATGCGAGTGCCCGCAGGCGTAGCCACCCTAGAGAAGCTTGAGGCTTCGCAGTTTGGCGCGCAGCCAATGAAGGCACGTGAGACAAGTGTACGCGGTGGGCAGGCACCTTCCAAATGGCAGGAGATCTGCGCCACACCAGCAAAGCCTGGAGCACAACGGTACTCCAAGCCTGAGTAGCCGGCGCGCATGACACCACACAAAGCTATCAAGCAGCAGCATTCTATCGAGTCTTGTTCTTCGGAGATTGCATATCTGAAGTATGTTTTGCAGCATCTTCATTTGTGTGTTCGAGCATTGCGCACAGGATCTTTCATTTTTGAAGCTGATGCAGAGGAGCTTGTGATAACTTGGAGTAGTGTTGGTAGACTCCTTCTTATTTGAGGTAAGTTGGGTATGGTTCGTAGGCATTTTTCTGTTTCTTTCGAGTATGGGCCTCCACGAGGCAGGTCACAAAATCAACTCACAGCCAGCCCTGGGTGTGGCATCTCCGCAACCTCTAACAACTTCAATGAGAGGGGATGATCCCATTCAGCCATTTCCTCTTGCCAGCGAAGCAGCTGGCCACATTCGCGCCCTCCGACAGCTGGATGGTACTGTTGGAGAGGTTGCTCGAGGCGCCTTGCGCATGAACTCAAGAGCAGAGCAGCCAAGCTTACTGCTCCTGTCGAAGCGAGTATCGTCTCTATGCAAGCCTACCACAACACATCAGGGGCCTACGTGGATGTAGCCTTCTGGTATCACATCTGGTGGCGGGCAGTACATGCTGCACCTTAGTAGTCCGGCAGTTAAGAACAGAACGCCGAATACGAGGTTCAGCAGACAATATTCAGCAGCATCCACCTCACTCCACTTGCAAGCAAGCAACGTCGGCAAGTCATATTGCATCCTTCTGGTGGGATCGATGTTACGGTCAATGCAGGAGGCATTTGTGTAGTCACCTGCAGGAAGGCCATGCACAGCGGTGGGCTGAGGCACAGAAAATGGGCATTTCCCAATATGGGGGATCCCCTGAGATACCCTAATGACACAATAGCAAGGAAACCCCCAAAAAAGGGCTGTGCGGAAACTCCCAGATGGCCCAGATATGCCCAGATCACAGAAGCCACGCCCTTGCCTCGCATCGGTTCCCTGCACGAGAGCTGGCACGCAGCACCGGGTGCAGGGCCGGTGTACTCCGCGATAGTTGTCTGAGGATGTCGAAAGCACACTTGAAACTTGACGCACTCAAGAGCCTCAACAGCCTTCAGCCTGCTGGCCTGGCTTTTCTCCACACAGTCTGTGATGTTGAAAGTGCACACGTCGAAGGAGCGAGGGTCGATAGGCTTGCACGGCAGCATCTGGAAGCACCCTTGTAGGCTCCTCGGGGCGATTCTCATGCCGAAGCTGTGCCCAGCGGTGGCACGTAGTTGCTGGGGCCCCGACACTGGAACAGCACAAGTAGTACCTGCTCAGCATGATATCAACGATGACTGCCAGAGTCTCTTCCATGCAGCTTCTTGAGGCAGTCCTGCTTACCTTGTAACAGCTATTGTCGACCGAGTTGCTGTTTATGGAGCAGGTGTGATTGGGTGTTCCCGTCCAGCCAGATGCGCAGGTGTAGGCCGGATCCCTGAAGGTCAACTCAATTCCCCTAAGACTGCCACAGGCTTCGTACCATTGACGGTGTGGTATCTTAACCCTCAGGCCTGTTGATCTCTGTGCCGTTCTCATCCACTAGCAACAGGTCATGAAGCTTGACGTAACCTAGGTTACGGAACGTGCCAGAACGTGACAACACGTGCACATGTTTGGAAGCGCCAGGGTGGGAAAGAAGAAATGGCAATGCTCTTCAGAGGAGCCTGGAGGGGGTGGTGGGCTTGGGCAGAAGAGCTCACAGGTCGGAATCCTCCGAACTTCCACTTCCTTCAAAGGGTCCACGTTGTCCTGTCGCAAGACTCGTAGCAACGCAACATCGAATGGCCTGGACGTGTTGATTGCTCGGCCATCGCTCCTGCGGACACACGAGGCCATCTTCATAAACCTCGGCCATGGAAACAGCAGAGGCGTTGCAGAGGCGTTGCAGAGGCGTTGCAGAGGCGACAGACGCAAGAAGCCTCACAAACTCTTTGCATTCAGATGCTCTTGGACAGCAACCACGTGGCCCGAATGCTTCTTCTCTTGCTTCATTCTGACGGGAGACGTCGGGGCTGTACGGTGGATAGCGACATGTGATAGCACAGGAGCCGCCCGGCTGCAAATCCTCACAATTGACGGCCTGCAAAGAACAGCGGCGACAGCTTAGCAAGGCAGCGTGCAAACAGTTGGAAAGGTCATTGAAGTTTATGCTGGCCTCATACATGCACTTGTCGATGTATGTGGGAGGCTGGCAGGGCTGCAGAAGCTGGCAGCCCGACAGCATCCTCAAAATGGTTAGGCACAGCTGCCATGAGGTTTAGCAGTTTAGCACGGCTTGCGTCTTCTAGCCGCGATCATTCCCTCACAAAGACTGAAATGGAAAGTGGGGAGCCTCTCACACCAAGTGTCATGTATGAGCCACAAGTTTCGTTGACGACATCTGTCTCGTTCACAACCTCAGTGGAGCTGGAACTCTTCGACTGACAACCAGGATAGCAATAGCAACAATCATCGAAAAGCCCCTCCTACAAGCCGACTATACCCCAAAAGCCAGACAACTTGCAGCCTTCACTTTTCAACTTCGAACAGTGTAGCTCTGGGCTTATGTTCTGCAGGCATCCTCAACAGCTAAGCTGCACAGTGAACTTGAGTCTGCCCAGCGTAGCCGGCCGCGCACTGCCAAGTGTTCCCGACCTTCTCATAACCTTCAGGGTAGAGCAGTGAAGCATAGTGAAGCCCTGCAACAGCTGCTCAGATTATGAAAAACTACGACCTCCAACCCCCGATTCAACATGTCGCATGCCAGCGATCACGCAAGGAACATCCCTTTCGCGCTGTGAGCTTTGCAAGGCCGCCATCGCGGACAGATACCGACAGTCCTTGCTGCCCACTTGTATCCTAAGAGCCGGCGCCTTCAAAATAGCTGGGCGAGCTCTGAAAATGAAGCGTGGGTCTGCCTCGATTTGAATAGGGGCGGTTCCTCTGTCTAATCTATCCCGACACTCGAGCAAGTAAGTAAGGTAGGCATTGTCGTAGGCAAACTCGTCGTCGCTGTCCCTGGGAGCTGGCGAAACCCTTCTCACCAAGCATCGCCTCAGCACAGGACTTTCCAAGATGCTGATGCAACTGATATACCAAACCTTTTCGCCTTTGTAGAAAGGAGCGTCACTTGATGGCTTGAGGCCCAAGGCCGTCAGAAGCGCAATCTGGCGGCTGCAGTGTGCATTGGCCTCCTCCGTCAGCATTTGCAGATGAGTCGACCGTGCAGCTTCGATCTCTTCTTTCTCCAACCTCCTGAAAGAAGCATCGACCTCCCACAATAGAGTTTCCGGCACTTGGGTTTCAGTGCGGATCGGCATCAAGAGTCGATGCTGCCAGCTGTACTGGTTGGGGACACGCCCATACTCGGACAATCGAAGGGGGCATGCCGAAACATGGCGGCGCAGTCTCGGCGTCAGGCCAGACAGCGGATCAATGTCATTCACAACAACCATCTCTTCTAAAGATGGAGGCAGAGACAGTGCCATGCAGCCCTCATGGTCTTGCTCCTCAGGATGACAGAAGGCCATGGACCGAAACGCAAGGACTTTCAGTTGACCGCAACGGGAGAAGTCCAGTATCTGATAGGCCTTGTTGGCAAGATCGGCATCCGAGGTATTCTCATCAGTGCCCCAGAATACGAGCTGTCGAACATTTATCAGGCTGCCCAGTGAAGACAGGTGCTTGCGGGAGGCGTGGAGATGCAATCGGACATGCTCCAGAGCACAGAAGTCTCCCAAAGTGGGGGCGTTCAGCTGGATGGCGGCACTTCCAGCTATGTCCAGCGAGAGGCTTCGAAGCGTGGCTTGCCACGCCGAGAGGGCACGCAACGCATCCTGACCTTCTCCTCCTTCTCGTCCGGACCACTCACCCCGATAGGAGAACTCTTCAACCTTTGGGAAGACCTCCGGGATTCCTTGAAAAGACTGCAGCACTTCGGCATCCAGCGACAAGCAGGATGTCGAGCGACCGTCCACTTTATGAAGGCAGCGACCATCTGCATCGGCAAGCAGGTGCAAAGCTTGGGCAAAGCGTGCCTCCGCATGGTGCAGGTGCAGCTTTAACGTCGGAGCAGCATCATGTCCAACACCTGGAATCGGAGACTCACAACTGCTTCAGCCTATAGCATTGGGCTCTCTATGGCAATTTAAGCAGCGAAGGCTGACTGAAACAGTCTTTTAAGTACTAGCAGTGCCGCACTTCACTAAAGCAGCTCGGGCCCCGACAGATCAACAAACGATTGCAGTGTGAGCAGGTGTTGCCGATCTGGCACACGCAGCGCCCCCATCGCGATTCGTGTCCCGGGTATTCAATGAAGGCCGCCAGTCCCTGCTCGCTGTCAACCCCTGAATCTGACATGCTACAGCAACCCGACAGAGACAGGTCCGACACATCATCCGGATGCCCGAAACCCACTTTGTGTGGACCGGGGACGAATATCATGCGCGATGGCAGAGGAGTGGCCGATGCACAGCATGGTGGGGCAGAGACCAGCAGTGATAAATTTAATCCGGACTCTCCTCGGACCAAGTCTTGTTTCGAGAGCAGATCTGTGTCGCGCAAGACCCTCGCACCAGAAAGCAAATTCTGAGAGCCCACAGGAACCTGCCAGAGTAGTGCAATTTCAGCTTTCAAGCCGATGACTGTAGTCGCAGGGCCCGCCAAAACGTTCAACTGTTCTCCGCTCACGGAATGAATGCACACATTCAAGCCAACGTCGCTCTCTTGCCCTTTGCACCCATCGTACCCATCGTACCCATCGTACCCATAATGCCCGTCGGCCCTCGGCTCGCCCTGCTCGCCCTGGCGCACGCTCGGCTTTCCCTGGCGCACGCCGGGGGCATGGGGACCGGGCTGGAAGGCTAAACGACCTGCGTGGCTGTGCATCATCTGGGCCAAAACACACCGGACCAAGCCGGTAAGGGAGATTCGCAGGGCCGGGAGGCTTGCACATGCTCCCCAGCTACCTTATCACGTTGGGGATTCAGGTCCACTCAGTTGTCTCGCTGAAGGATGGTTCTGCTAACCACTGGCAAGGTCGCTGACATGCGTAGCACACGGGCCATTTCATGGAAAAAGGCACAGGTCGTCTTACCTCCTTCGATGCATAATACAGAGTTCACAACCTCAAAAACAATAACCGGGCAAAAACAAAAAGCTCAACCACGACCAAGACCACGACCACGACCACCACCACCACCACCACCACAACCACAACCACCACCACCACCACCACCACCACCACCACCACCACCACCACCACGACAGCGACAGCGACAACAGCGGCAGCAGCGACGGCAGCGACAGCAGCGACAGCAGCGACAGCAGCGACGGCAGCGACGGCAGCGACGGCAGCGACGGCAGCGACGGCAGCGGCGGCAGCAGCAGCAGCAGCAGCAGCCGCCGCCGCCGCCGCCAGCAGCAGCAGCAGCCGCCGCCAGCAGCAGCAGCGGTCACACCAGCAGCAGGCACACCAGTGACAGCGACCGCGGCAGCGACAGCGACAGCGACGGCGACAGCAGTGCGAATACTGGCAACGATAGCTGCTCTTGTACCCATTTCTGGGCACACACCGCAGATGGACCTGCAGGAGGTACTACCGGGTCGTCGCAGGTTAGTTCACAACCATCTTCTTCCAGATCCAGCAGCGGCGGCAACAGGGGGTCGGTGTTGTTTGCCTCGGATACATTCACCGAAGGATGGCGATCCAAAAGTGCCTGTGACTAAAACAATGCTTAATACGTGATCCACTGAGTCTTGAGCAGGACAATACCCACTGGCATTGGAGGTCCCGACGAAAGGGAACTTGCAGGATAAGGTGCAAGCTTCGCCTGCATGTGCGCGCGCGTGCTCAAAGCATGCTTGCATTTCGGCATGCAGCGAGCTGATCTTAGAGACTCTTGCCTGCTGCCAGACTCGAACATTCGTCCACTTCAAACCGGCAGGGATCCTTGGCATGTGGTCAAACGGTCAACGATGCTGCAGGGGGCCACTCCCCTCTTGGCGGGCGTGCACAATGCAACAAAGCATCGGCATTGGGTGCTGCACATGCCTGCATCGGCAGACAGCCATCCAGGACAGCCTGCGTGACACAACTCTGTTCAGCTTAGGCTGGAGGACTGAGATATATATATATATATTTATTTATTTATTTATTTATTTGTTTATTTGTTTATTTATTTATTGATGTATTTGTTTTTTTATTTATTTGCTTATTTAGTTCTTGATTTATTTGCTTTTTTATTCATTCTTTCAATTTGTTGTGTATTTATATAAGGTGCTAGCAGATACTTGTCGGAAAGCCCACAATTCCTCTCGAATGAGAGGTTCCGTGGCCTCTGCACGGCAGTTGGGCGGCGAGCCAAAGGCAGAACAGCGCCGGGAGGGTTGGCCAACAAAGCCCGGTCCACAAACGAAGGCAGACCCATCCCACACCTGAGAAACTCTGAAAGGGGCGCAGTTTTTGCCATCTATATAGGACCTTGGGGGTCTTAGAGGGATGGAGCTCAGATGAGCTCAGTTTTTGAGTTCCACTCTTCAGCATGCTTATGAGTCCGGTGTTCCTGTTTTTTGAAAGATCTCAGGAGCTGTTCTGCGCTTTCGTTGCCTTCAGTTTCTAGCCATTGGTCACGAGCTATGAAACGCATGGTGCATTTGAAACTGCTGATAATCCGATGCCTCGAGATGACCTTTGATGGTTTGTTTGTCCTCGCTTGTATGGCTAGTCTGGTACGGTAGGAGTGAAATGACGGTTTGCTTCTGCAAGCACACTTCGTGCTCTAAGCAGCAAAATGCCGGCTAGATTCGAATGAGCTCTCCTCAGTGACATTCGGATCTGGGCAATCTGCCAGCACACACTGATCAGGGTCCCAAACTAGGCCGGCATTCGCCTCAGGCAGGTCCCAAGCGGCAGGCTGGGCACATGCGCCTACCATCCGAATCAATAGATCAACATCTCCACTCTGCAGACAAAGAGGCGGCGATGTTCTCAGAGGCGCAGGTCGCGTTGAAGTCTGGCCCAGTGTACGGGTAGCGGCAGCGGATTGTGCATGTCTCACTCCTCGCAACAGCGCACAAGAGGCTCGGAGAAGTGATTGAGATCCTGATTCGCAAAGTTGCACGGAGGAAATAGGGTTTTGGGTTCGAGGCAAGAGTGCATTCTTGGCTAGAACAGTCATCGACCAGCTCACACTCTGAGCTCCTTGGCACGTTCATGCAGTCACTCAAGTCGTATTTGCACGCATCGTACACGCCTGACATGAGAAGTACTGCAACACAAGATGGAGACCGTGCATAAAGAGCTGTGCTAGCAACCCTCGCCTGCACCGCAAGGCAACATCTCATCGCAGCCCTCGAGTAGGATTTCAGTGTCGCAAACTCGGCCAGGACCTCCGAGCACAGCAGCACAGACTCATGGGATGGCGCATCCGGGGTACATCTCCGGCCAAACCCACAGCCTTCTCGCATCTCGAGCTTTGGGCATCCGAGCGTATCCCTCAAGATCCCTCAAGGAGCGCTCCTGATGGTACGCAGCTTACCCTGGCCGCTCCGACATAGCCCTCAGCGCACTCCTTAGGAAGCTGCCAACTGGCTCACTCAGGCAGCTCCAGATGTTCATGATCGTTAGGCAGGACCCTGCGTGCATGGTGAGATTCCCAGCCATCCCAACTTGCTTTGTGGCGGCGGTAGCCTTGGAGCCAAGGAGCTCGGGAATCTCACAGAATCATCTTTTTGCTTCAGAAGCTAACCTAACTATCAGGCACGAGCAACCGGGAGGTACGAAGTCGCACTCTGTGACGCACTGGGGCATCTTTCCAGCCAACATCTGCTCCGAGTCTGTATTGCCTTGCAGAAGGGGGGGATGTTCGCCCTCATACTAACAGTCCCTAATGGGGATTACAAGACGGGGAACGATAATCCCTATTAGCATAAGGGGGAACATCCCAAAGCATCTGCATATACAGGCCGCACAAGCCGAGGCCCAGACCAAGGGGGCAGCTGAGTGTCGAGGGCTCGCCCGTGCAAGGTGCAGCACAGGACGCCTACAAGGGATCTTGCGGAGTCAGTGGAACCCTGGAAAACAAGTACATATTCATACACACACATATATGCACATACACATACACACATGCACTATGTATACAAATATACATTTGTACATATATATATATATATTATGCTAAACACATCCAAACGCCTTACACAGCTTGCCTGTGTCATTGTGATTGATGTTTTGCTGCTTGTGCTCCTGCTTTTGCTTCTTGTTTACATCGGTCACTCACTGCGGTCAGCTGCCTCGCAGCTACGCCCGGCGACAACAACGTCGCCTTGTAGGCTTGGGATGCACAAAGAAAAAATCAGACGTGACCGACTCGTCTTTCTTGCACTCACTGAGTCGCCGACAGCCAGGGCCAATGAGGCCACAGGGAGGCGTGTTCAGATCTAAGGCTTTGCAGGCGACCGTTGGCTTGCAGCCAGCAAACTCGATCCGCCACTGGCAATTCAGGTCCTAAGCAGGACGGCCAGTACATGATGGTTCATGCCACCAGCTTCATGCATCTTGCAGAATGTCGGGCATGCTGAAAGGTCTGAGCGGCGATTGAGCAAGACACCGTCAAGTTGCCAGCGTGCAGCTCCTAACGTGCGGCACACCGGTCACGAAGCACACCATAGTCCAGTAGCCTTGTGACAAACCTTTGGCAATCACAATTTCGCCACCAAGTAGCTGCACATATGAAATAGCCCTCGCGCTCGATGCGTGCACGTCGTCCCGACAGAGGGTCAGTGGAAAATGTTGACACGGCCAACCCGTCCGCGCGCACGGCTGTGTAGCTGATGTTATACTCCTGCTCGCACACTGCCAAAACCGCGAGGCTTCCGATTTTACAATGCCAGAGCATGTTCTGCTACATGCCATGGCTTTGCAGCCCCGGCCGATGGCAGCTCTTCCGGAATGGGGCAGTCAAGGAAGCAGTTCCTGGTCGTACAACAAGAGGCACGGCTGCAGACTGGCTTGCCCCGGCGTGCTGCTTGCTGTGTGGGGGACGGCGGCACATCCATCCAGGGCTTGCTTCATGGCAGAAAAATGCAGAAACCTATTCAGCTTAGCGGCGGCATCTGCACGTCGACGTAGGTATTGGGATCAGTGTTGGTGGACGGGCAATGACCAATCGCGGGCCCACCTCCCATCGGCACTCGGCAGAACACCTGGATGTCATGGACGCCACGTGCGGTGTCTACAATGAATCTACAAGCTTCTTCGACATTCACTCAAGAGGGGCCTGGCAGGTCCCTCCGGCCGGCACCAGGCTGCAGTTGGAGGTGTCGTAGTCACAGACATCGCCTAAAGACCCCATGTGCGTCTGTTTTAGCAGAGTATAACAGAGCTTGAGCGCCACAATTGCGTAGTATGGCATATTACAATCTTCATGGCGGGGATGCAGATGTTGTAACAGCTATGCATCGCTGCGTCCTTCGCTGGTTTCACGGTACTTGCAAGCCCGGGTTGTCTGTGCCGGGCAGCTTGGTGGAAACCAGCACGGCTGAAGTAGCACGCATCCTGTAAGCTCCGTCCTCAGCGACTGCCCAAAACAACATGAAACAGGGACTCGTGAATCTGCAGAAGCTATGTAACTACAACATGCATGAGTTGAAGGTAGTTGAAACTTGGGAAACGAAACAAAGCCATCCGCGGTCCTCGTAATGCAGATCGCCCCTCCGCCCGAAAAGAAACGGTCCATGAAGCAACTCGCAGAGGCGGTACCCGTATAGCCTGAAGGCGGGAAAATGCCCTGGGTACACAAACTGAAGATTCGCAGACCTGCTCTCTACAGGCATTCGACTTGCCTGGTGCACACGTCCACGCGTCCGGCCCTCGGACATAGCCTGCAACTACACAGGCCGAGCCCAAGCATTGCCCAAGCACGCAGCCGAGTCGTCCTGCCTGGAGGTGGAGGGTCCGGCTCCGGGCACAAAAGCTCACAGCTGGGCCTGTCGTATTGGATGGGCTCCAGTGGATTCACGTTCCTTAGCTTCATGTGGCGAAGCCACAGTTGCCACACCCAAAGTCGCACGCCCAGTAGAGTTCACTTGTGCAGTGCCAAGTCACTTCTCCTTGCAGCTGGCGGTTGTACTGCTCCCTCCAAGCAGAGTCATGGATCGGCTCTCTACTTCGCCAGCACTCAGTTCGCTGGCACTCAACAAGCACCCACTTTCCATCCCCTTGCCTATGTATGGAGCTTGGCAGGACACGTTGCAAGTGGACCCCGGCGTCAGGGCATCACAGCCTTTCATGACCACATGCAAGAAGAGAAGGCGCGCAAGAAAAGCCAAGAAATGCATCTTCTGGATGTTCCTCCTCGCTTTGCCTCTTGGCACACTGGGACGCGGGCCGGTGAAGTTGAACTGGCATTCATCAAAGCTTCGCGGATCCGGAGTCAAGCAAGGCACCACAGGAAGGCAACCAGAAAGCAGCAGGATCCCTGTGCAAGAAGCGTCCGCGTAGCATGAGCTTACCTGAGTCTCACTTTCGCCATCGCTCACCTTTAGGCAGACCAACTAAAAAGCAGAGGCATCCTTGCATCTATAAACTGGTCGAGACACCACCGTTCCAAGGTAGCCACTCTCGTTGCACTCCCAACCATTTGGGGTCTCCACATATGCCTGCCAGGAATGCTGCAGGCAAAACACTCACACAGGTAGCTTCAGCTCGGTTTTCAGCCCCAAACCGAGAACCTCCGTAAGGTTGACGGGAGGGTCGAGACATTGCAGGCTACAGTTGGGCAGCGTGAAGCTCGGAGCATCATTCAGCACCGTGTTGTTCTCATCACCTCCGCCAGGCTTCTGTAGAAAGAGCAACATGGAGCAGCTTGACTTTGCCCCTAAGTCTTGATCATGACCGGGCTCCTGGCAGGTAGCATTTGTAGAGTTCCCATAGAATGGGACTTGGCAATCGATCTGGCAGCCGTCTCCGGGCAGCAGCTGGGCAGGGCAGCTCGTGACCTGAAACTCTGAGAGCCTTACAGTTTGTAGTTATGCATGGCTGTGCATGGTTGTGCATGGTTGTGCGACACATGGCTTTGGGAGTGAGCTTGGAGAGGGTAAAAAAGTGATACAGCTGTCACGTGATCGCGAATCGCGGCCGTATCGCAAGCTATATCACGGAAAATTTAAAAAAGAGGTTGGCCGAACACGGGGGTACCCGCAATACTCTCCCTATTCTAGCATGCGAGTGAACATGTCCAGGGTCCATTGGCCATGCTCTTCCGTGTCACAATCAAATCGCCCAATGCCTGGCTATGTCTTTGTTGCATACCCTGAACACAAGGTGGTTACAACACCATGTACGTGTTGATGCGTGCTCTTCTCGTGGCCATGCTGGCTTCACGACGACAGAATAGCTAAGATTTGCTAGGCCCCGGCATACTCGCAGCTGCTTGGCAATGGTGGACTGGAGCAGGGCACCTCAAGAGCACGAAACGGGTTGCCACGTTCAATGTGATTTTCAAAGATCTTCGCGAGCCTACTCGAGTCTTCGAGCGCCCTGTACCCCATGACCTGTCTGCTCGCGTTTGCAAGTTCAACCGAGCATCCTTTTCCACGCAGCCACTCAAAGTGAATCCTTGGCATGGGTTGCCCTGTGGCCGAATGGAACGGAAGAGGAGAGCAGATTCTGGGCCGGTCTTCAGAGACTGCTCTGAGAGCTATTGCATGTGGCCTCTTTTGACACCCAAGATGCGCATGACGCAATTCCGGTCTGGAGCACAGCTTGGCACCGCGGAGCCAAGGTAGCCGTCGGCACATGTCCACAGGGCACCAGAGCGATTGTAGCCTCGACGGCAAACGGAAAACAATCCGCACAACTTCTCTAGGCTGCTTAAAGTGCCTTCAAAATTAGTCATTTCGATCGCCCCCACGATGTGGGAGCCATCCTATGCATTGTCGAACAGATAATTCAGGATGCTCCGCGGAAGTCTCTGCAGGCGGACTCCAGGTACACTCAAAAGGACTCTTGCGGGATTCTTTGGGGGTGGGCAAGGATACTCGGCAGGACCTTCTGCGGAATTCTCTGGGGGTGGCCCTCCAGGGATTCCGGTCTCAGACATCCGCCGAAGAGGTCAAGGAGAATGGTTGACTAACAATCTAACAACCCCACACCAAGGGCGGGGGAAAAGACTCAATAATTTGTTTGATCATGACTTCGGTCACAGGCGGGCGGGTTACTATGACCGTGGGCAGATCGGACGGAGTATCAACACACTACGGGTTGAGGCTTGCTAGGCCAGGAAGATTGACAGCAGCTTGACTTCAAAGGGAACACCTGCCACAATCTTCCCCGAGCCTTGCGGAGGCTCTGCAGGTTCCGTGCACTGTGGTTCGCAGCTTGGCAGTACGGGAACAACTGGAGGACGAAGTGGATCCTTGAGTGATGTTGCTCAGGCTTTCTGCTTTGGACCAGAACCTTTAACAAGGTTGGGGGGTTTAGGAAAATTAGGGGACCCCTAAAAAAGACCCCCAAATAGTAGGATGCCCTTAGAAAGAGGACCCCAAATGAAGGTACCAGTAATTCGGACGCCCCCAAAAGTCACCCAAGGTCACCCAAAGTCATCCTATAGGTCTGCAGGGCTTAGAAGTTCAGACTCTAGACCAAGATGCCGTGTTGTCTATGGGGCAGGTCCCTGTCGTTGGATCGCCCAAGAAGGATGGCGGCTTGCATCGGAACTCGCACTGCTCGCCAGGAAGCAGCCCGGGGATGCAACTGTGTATGTACCTCCGCTGAGAGAGAGAGAAAGAAAGAAAGAAAGAAAGAGAGAAAGAGAGAAAGAGAGAAAGAGAGAAAGAGAGAAAGAGAGAAAGAGAGAAAGAGAGAAAGAGAGAAAGAGAGAAAGAGAGAAAGAGAGAAAGAGAGAAAGAGGGAAAGAGAGAAAGAGAGAAAGAGAGAAAGAGAGAAAGAGAGAAAGACAGAAAGAGAGAAAGACAGAAAGAGAGAAAGACAGAAAGAGAGAAAGAGAGAAAGAGAGAAAGAGAGAAAGAGAGAAAGAGAGAAAGAGAGAAAGAGAGAAAGAGAGAAAGAGAGAAAGAGAGAAGAAAGAAAGAAAGAAAGAAAGAAAGAAAGAAAGAAAGAAAGAGAGAGAGAGAGAGAAAGAGAGAGAGAGAGAGACAGAGAGGGAGAGAGATTGAAAGCAATTAGGCAAGAAAGCAAGAAAGAAACAAAGTGAGAAAGGGAGAACGGAGCGAGAGAGACAGAGAGAGACAGAAAGACCGAATGACACAAGGAGGGAAAAGAGAGGTATTGGTACGCACGAAACACGAGAAGCTCTGCGCGCAGCAACTAGCTGGATAGAGCTGAGGCCTGCATAGGTCAGGATTCTGCATGCCCGCGCAGATGGTGAGGGGGCTGCAGCCGCTGAAGACATAGCTGGCACTGCAGTTGTTCCTTGGATGAAAGGCACAGTCTGCAAGCATTAGCCAACCGCCATGCATGGCATACCTGCCATGCCTCTGCATAGCGCCTCTACAGCAAACAACTACCGCGAGCGATTCGAGAGCGTTGCTCTGATGTGCCAACTCCACTCCAAGGCTGTTGCAGCTAAGGGCTCTCTGCATCGATCAGGCAAGTGGTGGTCGCGTTGCCGCCATAGCCCGCAGCGCAGGTCCAACCTCCAGGACAAGAGTCACACGAGCAAAGAAGCTCGAGAGAGGAACAAACAGCAGACGTGTTTATATAAGGAAGCAGCCTTTACTTAATTAACAACTCTTGACCTTAGAGGCCATACTGTCTCACTCATCATTCACGCGGATTGAATTCGGAGAAAGCCCTGGCCGCTCCTGTGGCATTCTCACCCGGGCAAGTGCCAGCATCCTCACAACTTGCGTAGCCCGTTGAAGCCTGCAGGCAGAAGGTACACCGGAATGGAATGCAGGGCGCAGTGGACAGACAGCTTCAATCAAAGAGGTCAAAGTCGTTCATGGAAGCCACGCTCGCCCCGAAGCCACGTGACCTGAACTTCTTCCAGGTAGATGCAGGGAGACTCGCAGTGAGGGAGATGTATCCTTGGAGACACACAGGCACTCAGGCAAACGTGTGCAGCTCACAGCGCTGGAAGAGAGAGAGAGAGAGAAGGGCTGGGCCTTTGCATGCCATCTTTTTTCCTCTGAAACAATTTGCAACATATCAAGACATCACTTCCGGTTCCCCTCTTCCCTGTCATTCCCTTGAGTCTTTGAGTCCCTGTGCTTCCCAGGGTCTCAGGAGGCGAACCTGTCTCCGTGTTCATCTGCGGGCAGATGGCCATGCCCGGGGCACCTGGTCAGGGGCAGAACCCCCCGAGGTCACGGTGAGGGCGGGTACGGGTACTTGGCAACCCCGCACCTTGTGTGGGCTCGCGGCAAGTAATCCTTGGAACTTGCTTGCCGGCCAGGATGAGTTACATGAGGGAAGCTGCCAACAATAAGTTAAGGAGAATTGGATCCTATAATGCTAGATGATCCTATGCAGAATTCTGAAGAAGGCGGATACGTGTCTATCTACCCTCAAACCCGAAGTCTCACTACCAGCATTACAAAGAGAACCTAAGTACCAAGACATCCCAAAGTCTCCCACCCTAAGCCCCGATATCCAACGTCGAGCAGCGGGCAGGAGGAACCCGGTGCCATGTCACACTCAGCGACCTCGTGCGCTACTTGCGAACACGGGTTGAATGGCACGGCAGGTTCTCCAGATTAGGGCCCACCCTTCTTTAGGTACCGATTATCAGGCGGGCCCGTATTACTCAATAAACGACCGTAATTGAAAGAACTCAGGTTTAGGGATTCCGAAGCTTTGGGGGTTTGGCGTCAGGTTTTCCTGAATTCTCGGCCTGCCTGGAAGAGGCAGAGATCAACAACTGGAACACCGCATGGAGCAACAGGAAGGCATTCCGACAGCTCATACTCACCTGCGCACAAGGGACAAAAGAACAAGATGGCATCAAGGCAGAACCTGGACCGACTTCTCCCATCACTGCCCAGAACTACAAGCGTGCCAGAACACTTAGCTCGGCAGGTGACCAGTGACAGCGACCCCGTGTGCCGAAGACTTGCTGTCGCCTACACAGTCCTCCCGCATGACGCATGTGGCAGTAGCATTGCCCGCGAACCCCGGAGCACAGCTCCACATGTCCTGACAGGAGTGTTCGTTCAACTTCTGCCTTCTCCACACTTGAGACCAGATTGCCTTGTTGCTTCTGTTTCACATGTGACCCACGAAGCAGCCATTGGACAGCGCTCTGTTGGATTCTTCCTTAGGCGGCCTGTCCTCACTGGAGTTGGCAGCTTGCACCTTCATGTACGGCTCTGGAATCGGGTGCGGATCAATGCAGTCTTCAAACACACAAATCAGCTCCGGCATGTCGAACTCACGTCCTTCAACAGGATGGCTCAAGCAGATGCGATGATGACGGGAATGCAGAACCGATCAGCAAAGGAAACTTGTGCTTGCTCTCGGCCTGCAATTGTGTTCTCAGCCGGACAGAGCCCGATGACAGCGTCCACCGGGAGCAATGGAGGCTCCGAGGGCCAGTCATATGTTGCATTGGACATGTTGGTGATGAAGCTGCCATTGCTGCCATTGCTATAGTTGCTGAAGTTGCTAGCGTTGAGTTCGTCCTCGTCCTCCTGCGGTCAGGCATTTGCTTTGAGCCTTTGTTTTTTGCCTTGCTGAGACATCTTCGTGTGCTAAACCAATGCCCTCCTCATCCTCCACTGGACGGATGAAGCCAGCATAGCTTGCCTGGTGGCAGTTAAAATTCTTTTCACTCGTTCAGAATCTCGCTTTTCTATCATTCGCACGATGGCCACATGCAGTACCTCTCGTGCAAGTTTGATGCAAAAGTCCCACCTTGCAGGTGACCGAACATGACTCGCCAGGGCCCAACTGAAGGCACTCGGAGAAGTTCACACTGCAATGTGCCTGGGCAGAGTCACCACGAAAGCAGCTTGGCGATCAGCAGCACACTAGGTCCCACTGATCAGACTGGATCCGACAGCTGCGTGCTAATAAAATCCCCCAACATGCAGCTGAGCGCACCATAGAAGGAAGCACGCATGGCTCCAGCTTCAAGCATCCAGAAAGCACCTGCCCGACGCCGCATTCTGTGTCATTGTTGAAGACGCACCTGCGGGATTCAGGCATGGCCCGTGGCAACAATTGTATTTGAACTGCAATAGAGTCAAGAGAGAAGTCACAAAACTACCTCTCGAAGTCTTGACATACAGGATGTATCTGAGGACAGGCTACGAATATTCTCGAATACTGCCTGCTTAACAGGTGCCAGAATCATCCATCATGTCTGTGATAAGTCAAATATAGGTATGCAGTTGCGCATCATGTATGGCATGTAAACATGTTGGGTCCACACTGGGCTATACTGCACCTGAGAATAACCATGATATAACATGTATCGTACATACATATGTACACACTGACTTGCTCCTGCCACCTAAACACTGCTAAATTAAAGGCTTCCGGCGGCTTAACTTGTTCCGAAGAAAGCCAAGTGTATGTATCTTAAGCAGAACTCGATGTCAAATATCGAAGTGGAGCTAAAAGAAAAAACCGAAAATACTGCCATTATTTCGACCTTGCAGACTACATGTCAGAAACCATCAGAGAGCTTCCGAGTGGTCATCCACGTGCGGATTCGGAAACTGGAAAATCGTGATTCGGGGCCGAGTCGGGAAACTGGGATTCTGGAAACTGGAACCTGCTGATTCGGGAAGCTGCAACCCGACATGGCCGCAAGCCACCCCAACCCACCACAATGAGCAACCAATACTCAGAAAACTATCTTCTTCAATTCCCAAGCCTGCACATGTCCAGTCTTTAGGCAAGTGGACTGTTCGGAACACACTTACAGAATTTGATCTTTCCAACTGGGGATTGCAAGCGGGACAACAAACGTGTGTCGGAAAGTCTCATGTCGTGAAGCTGCTGCTTTGGTGTTGTGGGACCATTCACCCTCCCTCCATGATCTCGTGTACACCCTGCTGGTGAAGTGCAGAACGGATAGCTGGTCTTTGCGCACGTCGAAACCCACTTGTGTCCGTTTATGCCAAATTTATGCTCACGTTCCGCGGCCTTTATATTTGTAGCTTTACCTAAACACGTTTCTCATTTGGGCTCGCTTGCGTCTATTGCCGGTCAGGGGCCTTAACACGTTTTTAGGGGTTCACGACTCGCGGGGTGATGACTCTTATGGTGTTGAGGGGCTCAGACAATGCCGACTTTGAAAAAACGGGGCTTGTTTCTGGAGCTGCAGTGGGTCGAAATCTTTGAAGTCAACACGCAGACGTCCGGAGCCCTGGACACTTGGTGAAGACTTGCACCAATGTAACTAGCAAGGGTGCACTTAGTTGAAAAAGGTGTGGGACTATGCTGGCAGAATAGGTACTTCCTTGTGTGGCAAGTGTCGACACGAGCTGGCTAGCCACAGCTGGCCAGCGATTCAAGATTGCAGGCACATTGTGGAAGCACAAAGTACAATCCATGTAATGTCACTGTTGTCCGGTGCCTGGACACTGCCTGGCCGATATAGCCTGGAGCACAACGCCACTCGTCCAAAATCTCCACGCCAGCCTCACCCTGGCGGGCCAATTCGTATCCCTCTGGCATAGGATCCGGCATTGGGCAATCCTCAGAATGCGCAAAATTCTGTGCGACTCGTGCCCGCGAGTCGACACACTGTGAAGAGTCTGCTGCACGGAAGCGCGTTTGTTGCCAACCTTGAATTGCCTTCAGAGCTTCTAGGACGCAAGTGGGTGGCACCCAGTCGACCGGATGGTACGGATCGATGTTGAAGGTAGGACACCTCGACCCATCCGACGTGCGAAGATATTCAGGCACGAACGAAGTGGCTTGCAACAACATCGCTGGACCGCGCCTTGCAAAGGTTGGAGCTCCAACATAAGGCGGTCGGCATCTAACCTCGCCTCAGCGATGACTCTTTTCGGCGTGTCTGATGTAAGTTGAATTCCGCTGCTGTAGTGGGGCTTCTGGAGCCTTCCAGGATCTTAGGATCTCACAAAAGCTGTTCGGCACCATCTCGCCGCAGTGGGAGTTGTCAAGAACGCAACTGTCCCAAACCTCCGTGGCCTGTCGGAATGCATGAAGCACCACGAAACCAACTCTGAAGCTTTTGGGGGCAATGCACAAAACGGACATTCTCGTACTAATGTCTGGACCCATGGGGGAGAGCCTCCAGCGGCACACATGACTGTGGGATGCCACATCCCGACAGAAAGCCTTCCTGCAGGAAAGGGGTGACCATGGACACGCTTCCGCTGGAAAGAAAAGTTTGCAGCGACGAGGACTCTGTGCCACTCGATGCCAACAGCCGTTGAGAGCAAATTCTTGGCAAGCCCAAAAGAAATCCGGGGGCCTGAACTTCACAGGCCGGCCAGTTTGCATCTTCCATCGGCAGGGACGGCGCACTTTCACAGCGCCTCGATGGCAGACAAGCTTGCAGTGTCTGCATTTCTACCGCTGTCACCTTGGGGATGTTGCCGAGGGCTGACTACAAGCACGACCAAACGATGCGGGAGAACATGTGACGAGATTAAGCAACTCAGCCATTGAGGCGTCCACTTTGCTGCGATACCGTTCATGCCTTCTGAGCAGCGCCAGCCAACTGGCGAGCCCGGATCCTGGATGAGCACAAATCAGTTCAATAAAGACTCGTACGTGACTAGTCTCTTACACTTCAAAGTAGACAACAGAGGCTGTGATCAGCACCACTCGTCTTCAGAGGGGCATCACAATCGTGAAAACTGGACATGATATGGCACCGGCCTTAGGCATCCTGAGCGGCTTAGCATAATAAAGACGATCTGCACCAAAACCCCACAAAGCTGGCCTGTGTGTAGTTTCTGCTATGCACAGCCGGATCCGGGCACTCGAAGAAGCTGCAGAGTGGCTTAGTCCAGAAGGCTTCTCCTGTCTTCAGCAGGTGCCTACACTGGTGCGCATGGCCACTCCGCCTCCCCTGGATGCCCCACTTGGCAGAGACGGTCCCACGTTTTCTTCCAGCACTTGCATCTCAAGAGTGTCCTTCCGGATCCGTGTTGTCCGGTGGACACGTGGCTAGCCCCATGCCACCGGCATAGGGAAGACGGCACCGGATCTCGCAGGTGGAGCCTGGTACTTCATGTGGCACCGACATGCATCCAAGGATCCAAAAAAAGTCACATCGCCAGGCCTGGGGCCATGCGCTCGGGGCACCCGGAGGCCTCGAAGCGGCAGACTTCCCCTGGGCCAAAGGAGGGCCTCACACAGCGCCACGGGATCCCTCTCTTCTCTTCCACATTCCTCTGGTCCCCCTCCTCCCTCTCGTCCTCTCTTCTCTCTTCCCCCTCTCCTGCCCATCCTCCCCGCGGGGGGGGGAGGGGGGGCCTGCGGCATGGCACAATCGGCTTGCAGCCGGTGAGGTGGAGCTCCGCACCGCACCTCCCACCATCTCTTCTAAAGAAACAATTAGACGAAGCACACACCTTTTTCATCCCAATTTCGAATTGCAGACAATCTTAGGACACCTCTGATCCAGCCTGTAGCTTGGCTGGCACCCGACAGATGCATTGCCCGCAAAGCCTGGAGCACAACGCCATCCGCTCCTCACCTTTTCCTTAGAGGCCGCCGCACACGTACTGCGTCTGCACAACCTCTACACGACTTGCGGAGGCCTGCCAGGGTTTGGAGGGGATGAACGGCAAAGCCAAAAAAGCCAGGGGTCATAGCCAACCGGGGCCGCATCACAGGCCAATCGACAACTCGGCTCACCCACGATCAAGGGTGGCTGCTCAGCGTCCGTGTTGTCCTCGAGACCGCAGAGGCGCAGAAATCTTGGGGGGCAGAAAGACGAATACGAATGTTGGGTCGTCGAGTCGACAGCTTTCGACAAGTCCTCAGGG
This sequence comes from Symbiodinium natans, assembly GCA_905221605.1. NCBI lineage: Eukaryota > Dinophyceae > Suessiales > Symbiodiniaceae > Symbiodinium > Symbiodinium natans. The sequence goes on from CAJNDS010000258.1 coordinate 73,245, forward strand.
CAGAAGGCCGTCCGGAGTTCACCGTGGAAAGGCGGGCGGCAGGGAATCTGGCAAGATTGGCCAGGTTCGAGGCCTCAAGACAAACGCAGGGCACGCACAACTCTTACACAACTCTTTGCAAGCTTCTCTGCGCCGCAGTAGCTTTGATCTTCCTGCAAGCACACAGAACATCACAGACCATTCCGGACCCTTGCCTTGACATTGCGAAGCATCGAACATCTCTGCATCCTCCACGACCACTGGTGCGCAAGGCTCCAGTGGCGCGCAGCCTGGCAGAGCTTGCGCTTTCGAGGGGGGGGGCACGATTAGGTGTACAGCATGCACTCAGAGCAGAGCCATGCAAAAAGGATAAAGGGATGACTGCTCCACAAGAGCTCATGTTACTGTTACGACACACAAGATCTTCCCATGCATCGGTCGGGCCTGTGAGGTTCAGTACTGCAGTGCAGTTCGGAACCCAGTCAGCCGGGTATGCCACCTCACATTCGGTAGACACGTTGCCGACGAAGCCTTCGGCACAGACCTTGAGACAACACAGGACTTCCTTTCGTGAACGACGCTCCTTTGCCAGACACCTTCATCGTCAATTGTTGGTGCTCTCTCGTGCTACAGTTCCATCGGGCGGGTGCATGCTAAACCTGTCACGTCACGGGAGAGATCGAGGGAGCCAAGACATATCTTTCGACAGGTTCCACCCGTTCAATTGCAAGTGCAAGCGACCCAGCCGTTCTCCGGGTCTTCCGCGTACTCGGGCGGCACCGGGTCCGGGTCTACACACTTGGGATCGCAGGTCAGGTCCTTGCGAAGGCTTTTATTTGCGTCGCCGTGCAAACTCCATGCAGACTCCGTGCGCTGACGTATTGTCTCACCTTGCTGCACAGTACTGGACTTGATCTGAGCGGCAAAGATTAGAGGCTGCATGATATCCGTGTTCCCCTCTGGGCACGTAGCAACCGCGGAGTCTGGTTCATAAACACCTTCCAAGCTTTCAAGGCCGATGCAAAAGCATGCTCAAACCAGCACATGGCAGGGCATCAAGAGGGTGAGGTCTTGCCTTCAGGACAGCGCACGACACAGCTGCTTCCCGCAAACACGTCCACCTCTGCTGCCAAAAAGATCATCAACACCATAAGAGATGTTCAAGGCCGCAGCAAGCTTTGTCGGCCCAAGGTGCGCAGTCCGAGGTATCCAAAAGGCAAGGATGCACCTGGGAAGGGAGAGCTGATGATTTCTCTCAGCACCAGCTCATCTGCTCATCTTGGGATGAGCGGATTCGCGTGCGCGAGAGGCCGCATCGTGGGCACGATCGTCTTAGGAGGGCACGTCTATGGAATGGCAGGGTTGCAGCGGCAGGCAGCCTGACAGCTGCAGCACCTCCAGAGCAAGTTGCGCACTGCTGGGCAGAGAGCTTTGATCCGGCATTGGTGATGCAAAGAGGTCTCAGGAGCAGCCAGGAGCCTCCCCACAGTCGGCGCGCTCGGCACGCGCAAGGCCGCTGTAACCCGGCGCACAGCCCCAGCCTGGAGGGAGAGCAGAGACTGTCTCTTGGGCAAAAGCAGCAAGATGCGACAAGCTGTGACAAGTCTTTTTGACATGCTGGGATCAGGCCTGCTGCAGTGCGCATATAGCCAGGTGGATAGGGATCACAATCTGCTTGGCAGATTGGCGCAGTGAATTCCAACTCCCTGTCGGCACGGCAGCTCTGAACAGACCGCAATAGAATATGGAGCCGTTCAGCCTACTGTCAATGCCTGGTCAAACGACCTGAGATTGCTGAGCAAGACGAAGCCACTGAGCCACTAAGCCAAACCTCCCCTTCTTCTACCAAAATTCACTCACCAGCCAGCTTCAAGTCCGGCTTGCCTCGTGGGATCAACGTTGTCAGCAAGGCATGTCGCTATGGTACTGGCCCCTTCATAGGGAGCTGCGCACTCCACCTCACAGCTGGAGCCCGGCTCCACAGCCTCAGCTCCCTTGCTTCCCCTTAAGCTCTTTACCGGAGCACCCACCTCACATTGCATCCTTCATGGGCTTCGCCTCAGATGGCCTGACTTCAACATACTTTCTCGTTTCACAAGAAGGTATGCTAAAACCTCTCAAGTGTTCCTTCCGACTTAAGACGAGCAGGATGACCCTCTGCGCATGTATGCGCAAATTCTTGCCAACTCCCTGATTTTCTGCCGCCTCGGCACCTCGCAAGGCTGCACGTCCATCTTGCAGCTCTCGCCGTCGCTCACTTCAAGCCTGAGAGGTGATTCCCAACACATCGCCTGCAATGTCTCCTCTTGTGGAAGGCCTGAGCTACTCATACTACGCGAAGAACTATGTCAAGGACTTGGCCACTGATTGGACTTGTCTGGAGTCCAGAAGTCATGGACATCACATGACATCACGGTACTTCGTCCGAGTCCAACAAGTAGTCTTGCTTCTGGGCAACGGCATGCAGGGCAACTTCCGCTTGCAGCCATCAAAAAGGACCTCCGGATTACAGCGAATGCGTTCACGCCATGCTAATCTGGCCGCACAATTCCCTAAGTGATGCTGCTTCGGTTTTTTCGAACTGGCCCCTAGTCTCACATTGTCTCCTCACTTGCTTCTCAATGCCAGCATGGTTTTTTGCTTCGAGGCTTGAGGGGAGCAGTGCAGTCAAATGGAACCTCTCAAGCAAGGTAAACCCGCCCCCAATGCCGCCTGGAAAGAGCAGTTCGAAAATTGGATGCAGGTTCGGTTGACTTCGCCAACCCAGCCATCATCACATCGCCATTGCGATGCACTGCCTGATGCTTCAGGTTGCCCCCATGAAAAACCACTGCAGGGCTACTCTCCAACGAACAGCATAGAGAGCCTTGAGGGCATAAAGCAATACTCCTCTCCCTTTGCCAAGCTTCTCCCAAAAATGTCCTCTCGCCGATAGCCCTCCGGCAATGTCGGTGGATCCGGACACGCCAAGAGGCACCGTGGCAGCTCATTGAAAATAAGCTCTTTGTAGGGGTTCACGTTCAACCCAGGACATCCTGGCTGAAGCATTTGGACTGCCCCTTGATGTCTGAGACGGCACTAGCGCCTAACTGGCACCTAGGCGAGAGAAGCATGCAGTACATGCCGTGAAGTGTATATACCGGCCAAACATTTCCACTCGGAGGGATGGGATTGGGCAACCACTCGACCTTTCGCCTCCTTTGACCAAGTATCCAGCAAAGCGCGGAATGCCACCGTCCATGAATGGCGGAAGGCAGTGCAACTGGCATCGCTCTCCAGGCAGGATACCTGCAACATCCAGAACTTGCCACAGATGCAGCGAGGATGCAATGATATGAAAGCTATTGCAGATGTACAAACACAAGATACAGTAGTCAACATGCGTGAACTTCCTGCCCAGGCAGTGAGAAAGCAGCTTGCCTCGGCATTCCGTGAGATTGTAGACGCAAGGGTCAGGGGCCCGGTCCTGGACACACTATGTAGGGGTTTACGATAAGGGACTCCTAACATAGACCCCCAAAGAGTAGGATCCCCTTATGGTAAGGACCCCAATAAGGTTCCCTAATGTCGTAAGCCCCCATATCATGCATGCCGGAGATCACCTTGTTTTATGGCAGAAGACTGACTTCGTGAGGAGTGTTGCTGGGGTTCTATGTTTGAGAGGAAGCCCAAAACTTGCCTGGCATGCTGCGGAATGTCTGAAATTGGGCAATTGCCTCCTTAACCCAGTGCTGCTGTTGCTCTGCCAGAGCATGTGCTTCCCCCAGTGCATCTATATGCCCAAACAAGGCTTTCTCATGTTCGAACACGCCGCCCAGTCTTTTCTCATCAAGGGAAGTTGGGAGCATGCGAAATCCAAACAGCAGCACATAGGGGGGATATTAAGTCAACTCGTCGAAGGTTTCAAGGGATCTCCTAGGTCCTAGGCTCCCAAATATACGGCCATGAAGCTGCTATCGTACACTCCACCTGCTTCAATCCTTGCGCTCAGTATGCCATCGCCCCGGCTGGCTTCCGAGAGCAGGAATTGCAATCCATGCATTGGAATTTGCGGCTTTGGGATCTCAAACAGAGCACATGCCAGCCTGCTTCCACAAAGCGGAAACTTTGAGGCAGCTGTGACCACAGGCAACACAATACCGAAGGTATGTACCGACTCTCAACGACGACAGTCCACACCTCTGGGGGTAAGAAGGAAATGCAGAAAATGCTGCAGACAAATCCTTTGACTTCATTGGGACGTGCTGGGATCAGCATTGTTGAGAACGTTGCTACACCCACCCCACACCCATGCGCAAGAAACATGCGCAACGGCAAAACACAAACATAAGCTATGCCGCTATGCACGAAGTCTTCGAATACTTCCGGAATCCCTCCAACTCAAGCCTCAGGCCCTGAGAGCTTAGAGGGGGGCAAAGAGGAGCAAAGAGCTTCCTTGCCTGTGGCAGCTCCAGGTCTGCACATGGCATCAGCGGATAACACCTCGCAGAACACTGAAGATCTTACAGGGCAACTCATCATGCATATCCATGAGGGGCTACCTTAGGGGGGCTCCATACTTGGAGGAGTGGATTCACCCAAAGCAAGGCTTCTCATGCTCTGAGCCGCCCCTGCAGCTCCACACGGCGCTGGCAGAAGGGCGCGCCGTCGAACACGCAAATCAGCTCCGCGGTGCCAGCATAGCCTGAAGGCAGCTTGGGGGCGAAAAGCGGTGATGTGATGCCGGCGCTTCTTGAACCTCCTTCCTATGTAGCACCATACTCAGCTCTGTTGAGGGTCCTTCGAGCTACTCTGGTCTGCCGTGACAGCCGTGCTGGCAGCCTGGTGCACACTCCCAGACATCGGAGTTGTTCACGTAGCCATATGGGACTGGATCCGGAGGAGGACAGGGCAACTCACACCGAGCTTCTCCTGCAAGAGGCTCTCCTTGGAAGGACAGGTGGGAACGCTGGGGCACCGTGAAGGCCCCTACAAGGCCCTACAACATCCTACATGGTCCTACATCGTGAAACTTTCCAAGATTTTCAGGAGAGTGGCGGCCCGGCTCCGTGTTGTCGCCTGGGCACCGGAGCTCGCGCCCCGGACCCACAAAGGGCGCCACGCAGGGCGCCTGGCAGACTTCGCCCGGGCGCATCTCGCGGCCTCGAGTCAAGACACCCGCGGCATCTGGGGGAGCCATGGCGCTACAGCACAAAGAGAGCAATAATCATGAATAATGATAATAATGATAATAAGAATAGTAATAATAATAACAATAATAACAATAATAATCATAACAATAATAAGAATGATAAAAATAATAAAAGAAAAGAAAAGAATAATAATATGTGAATATCCAAGCCACAGTTTTGATAGTCCTCGGCATTTTGGCTACCCTTTGTAAATGCACGGCATGCGTTTGTTGCCTAAAACAAGGCATGACAGGGTACACCATGGAGTGATGGGAGCAAGAACTTCAGAAATCTGACTTCCTGCCAGGCAGCCAGGCGCTGGCAGTCCTGCTCCTCGCACGAGTGTGGTACGCTCTGTGCGTGCCTGTGGCATATCAATATGGCATTTTGCAAGCCTCCGTCATACGGCAGCCGACCACGCGCTCGCAGCCAACAAGGTCTGCAGGACGAATGGCGCAGTCGTCCTGCCGACTCTCATATTGACCACTACTCAAGTGCAGGGCCACTGCAACATATCCCCATAACCGTCCAGCAGATCGGTTTTGCAGCGCCGTATTGGACGACCTGTGCGCAGACACACACAGAGCCTACGAAGTCTACAAAAGGGTTTGCAGTCTTGTGTCACAAAATGAGGCGCACGGCATCCAGCCTCTGTAGCCATCGGCACAGTGCACGTTTCCTGCAATGTTTGTAAAGGTCTCGAGAAACGATTGAGAATCCCAAACGACTGCCCTAGCAGGCGGAACTCGGTTAAAAACTCGTCCTTGGGGATCTCGCACGTAGCCTTCCGGCAGCTCAATCGGATAAGGGCAGTCGCTGAAGGTGCATGTGGGTGCTGTCCACTCCTTGGCTGCCCACTCTTTGGGACTCTTGCATCTCTTACGTTTCTTATGACGCTGGCTGAGAGCAAGCAGCTCAGGCACGGGCCAGCGGCAGCCCTTCTTGGAGGTTATTCGAAGGACAGCGCGCTATGGTGCTGTTGCCCTGGTACGGCTCCTCGGGCAGAAAGATACTAAAGCGACAAGCCAGGGACGTCGCCGCGAGCCTCTCTGTCAGTGAGTCTGAAACAGCCCACCTTGCAATGAACCTCGCAGATAGATCCAGAAGGCAGGAAGCCACATCCTGCCAAATGCTGCTTCAAAAAGATGCATGCACCCGTTGAAACAACATTTCTGAAAAGTCTTAATCATCCGCCGAGCATCCCGCGAAGTCGTGCATGCAGGTGTCGATCCCTTCTGGCACCGTGCAGGGTACGCAGAGGGGCACCGTGTCGGATGCATTCCAGGCCCGGCTGCATTGCAGTTGCCGGCTGGAGCCGCCTGTGGCGACCAGCAGTGAAGCTACGACCTGAAAGCAAGGGGCTTCCGCAGGAACAGAGCAAATTGTGCGCAATCTGCAAACCACTGGATGTCTGATGATGTGTGGAGTCTCCGGGCCGCGTGCCTCCAGTACAAGCCATCGTCGTCTAGGCATTGACGCGAATCTCACATCGCCTCAGCATGCTTTCTTGACTGGCTGCTATGACTGCATATATGTTAAAAAAAAAAACAATCCAACTGGATTTCCACATCCGCGCTTTCAGCCTGAGAGTTCACTGTATGTTGCAGATGCGATATAGAAAACATAGAAGGCTGTGCTAGCCGCGCCAAACCAGCCAGCTGGGGTGCAGACGCAACACCGAGTGCCCAGACACAAGCACGGCATGCAGAAAGCTCAAGAAGCTGTTAGCTTGACAGCCGACTTGCCCCAACTTGCCCCACATGTTCTGCAGGTCTTCATCCCATATGCTTGGAGCAGCTCTTAGGTGCAACGTAAAGAGTTGGCTAGGAAGTCTCAACATGTCTCAACGTTGCCTTGCATGGAAAGGGGTACATTCTGTCATTTGTCCATAACCGAAACCCTTGAGATCACAAGAGGGCCCAGAAAGGTGCCAACGGTGCCAGCTGCTCCAACAGAGCTTCTGCCCATGCAAACATCTCACCAACAGGCTCAGAAGTGGACATGGAATTGGCTGGACTTCTTCTTTCTCATCCATAAACCTACCCCACTTTTGAAGCTCCGCAGCGACGCACACCATCATCTCAAGCAACTTTGCGCAACGGCTCCCCAAATCGAATTCGCAATGTTGCCGCCAGAAGGGCGTTCTTCCTGCACCTCTCCCCTATACTGGTGCCATGATGTGCCACGCCTGGCACTACGTCAGTGCAAATTCAGCCCCAGAGATTCCAGAGGCACTAGCAGACTGGCAAAAAAGTCAGCACTTGGCTTCGAAATGGTTTTCACCGGTGGCTCACCAGCATGCAACTGGTTCATCAGCTTTCCAACAGATGCCTCACGGATCAACCAGCAGCATAGTTGTGAGCAAGGGAAAGGGAAAGGTGCGACTGTAGTGTCATCCAGGCTGAGGAAATCTGGATTCTGCAACTTCGTCAGTTCAATTCTCTAGTATCCTGCATCTCTATCTTCTACAACCCAAAACTTGCCCCTGATCTATCCCGGAGGTGGTCCTTGACCCACACCACACCACAACGGTCAGCTCTCTCTGATGAAACCGCGGATATTTCAAAGAGGGAAAGCAAGCCAGGGAACTGACCACAAGGCAACTGGGGTGATGACAGCCCGCTCTTCGGCAATCTGCTTGCGTCGGGGCAGAGGAATTCCAGGACCAAACTCCTGCAGTCCCCCTCGCTCAGATTCCCACCCAAAGGCAGCTCTCATCCAGCGAGGGATAAATCACTCTCAAAAAGCCGCAAGAGGGATCGGAGGATGGCCTTGTCCATGTTGTTCCGGATGTCCTCAACCAACCTGAAAGCCTTGGCCGCAGAGTTTCTCGAAGTGACACAAACAGATCAGGGGAGAGGTTACCATTATCTTTGCCAGAATCTGAGGGCTGCGCCTCTCGATCACAAGCCCGCAAGCTGAATTCCTCCCAGTTCCCATGGAACCGGACCTTTAGCTTGAACTCGGATGCTGAGCTCTGAATGGCCTGCTCAGACATCCGAGGCGTAAAGTTGAAGAGCGAGTGAGAGCTGTGCACCCTTTTCCCGGCCTCCTGCTGATGGTAGGTTGCCAGCAACACCAACGGCAGCAATCCAAGCGGTGTGGTGGTATTCTTGGACCACAGGTACATGAAGCCTGAAACCCAACCGGGAAGTCTGGCAAACACGACGGATCTCTTTCCACGAACAAGGTTGCACCAAGACATTGATGTTTTGGCACCGTTTACAGTCGAAAACCCCAGTGCCCCTTGCCTTTGCCCGTCTTCACCGGCAAAGCGTCGGCTGTGATGATCTCGCAGTTGTCCTGTACCTGTTCGTTAACACGAGGTTGGGAGTGGAACTCATTACGGACTGGCTCACCTTCACTGACGCGCAGTCCTGTGCTCCGTGGATACGTTGCTGGAAGGCGTTGGACATTTTGGACCGACCGGTTTGTAACGCCGTTTCCAAGGTCCATCAGGGCGATGGTATCGAGTTCGCATGACTTCGCGACTCATTTCTTGAAAGGTAGGTCCCCCCCAATTTTCGGAGACCGCCATCTGCCGCCCATGGCCGACATTGCGCGCATGTCTGTCGAGCTTGTCGCCATACAGGAAAGCGACAAAACTCGCCGGCCCGCGATTTTATGAGTGACGCGGGCACTTCTTCAATCTGGTGGCTGCAAAGGCAAAAATGGCCCCCATGGCATCTGCAAGGCTTCTTCCGAACATAATTCCCTCCCCCTAATATTTTGCCCCCCTTACCCCCTTTTTCTTCAGACTCCCATTATAGTTAGTCATATAGTGTACAGTTAATATTTAATATTAAGGGGTTTAGGGATTACCACAATGGGATTGTCTTTCTTTCTTTTTGGGGGAGAGGGAGGGTGGGGTGGGCCTGCGGCTCGGCCAGGGACTCAGACTTCAGCTTGCAAACGGAAGCACTGCTTCCCCGGAGCTGCGCCTGACCCAAAGGCAACTCTACCAGGGCGCAAGCGAAGCCAAAAAAACTCTAAACAGCTTAAATAGGGTAAATAAAGTAAATAGGGCAATTAGGGTAAATAGGGTCAATAGGGTAAATAAGGTCACTAGGGTAAACATGGCAAACAGTGCAAACAGCGAAAGTAGGGTAACTAGGGTAAATAGGGTAAATAGTGTAAAAAGGGTAAATAGGGTAAAAAGGGTAAATAGGGTAAATAGGGTAAATAGGGTAAATAGGGTAAATAGGGTAAATAGGGTAAATAGGGTAAATATAGGGTAGATAAGGTTGAGCTCGGAAGAGAAACTCAAGGCCTGCTGGCGTCTCTGCAAGCCCCAGCTTCTCGGCTCGGCGCTCCTGGGAGGGAACTGGAAGTGGCAGGAGCTTGCAGAAGGGCATATCGAACAGCCTGCGCCATCCTCTCCTGTTATGCTTCTGGAATGCTTTCTGGAATGCTTTCTGGGATGCTTCGGATCTTGCTTTCGAACCTTCGAAGGCTTGTCACAGGAGTCCTGAAGGGGAAAGTGCTGTTCGTGCCCACCGCAACGACTTGACAAGCTCGGGCTGCTTCCTCCCTTGACCTGCGCAGCGCATGCCCTCATCGCAAGGCAACTCGAACAACTTCTCACGCACATGAGGAAGCAAGACACGCGGTAACATAATGGGACAAGCCCATGGGAAAAAAGTTCATCGGACAAGTCGCCCGAAGGTGACTGTGACCTTGTTGCTCCCTCCGTCGATCCTCGGATCATGCCAGAGATTCCGCGCGTCAGTCTTCCAGGGCTCTCCGCACTAGCACCTGTGTAGCCAGTGTGGCAAGGTCAAGATTCGCAACATCTTCAATCTGGAAGCCATGTTCCACCAGAAAAGGACCAACTCTCTCCTGCACATGAAGGGTTCCTCCTGTATGGACATCTCGATGGCACTTCAACTGCGCTGTTGCAACGCCAGTCCTTCTGGTTTCGTCGGGCATGGAAGCAAACCTGTCAGCAAAGCTGGGGGAGCAGTCAGGTTGAACCCTAAACCCTAAACCCTAAAAAACCTAAACCCTAAACCCCGAAATAACCACGCAGCGTTTGAAGAAAGCAGGTGCCTGCTCCGTGCATGCAGAGCTTTGAAGCGACACGATCCCATGAATGAAGGAGGCGGCAATGCCTGAGCCAATTCTGTTTATTGTCGGGATTGCTTGCCTCAGCAACATTACACAACCACGTCTGATATTAAGGCAGATTCATGCCAATTTTTCACGTCAGGGAAGATAACCCGGGCATGTCCACATGAGCACCTGGCCTATCAAAGCGGTGAGCCACCTTAACTTTAAAAACTATGCCTCTGGATCAGCCTGTAAGCCAAGATGTCTAAGGGTCTGCATAAACGCGCCAGACCTAAGCCCGGGCCTACGCCCTTCCGCCCCAACTGTCGAGCCGCTCCGCACATTGAGGAATGACAAGTCTATGTCACCCAAATACCATCAAACAAAGTAGGCGGACATGCAGCTGAGACTCACCACTGCAGCAATCGAAACTGACTTGCATCCTGGCTGAGGAGCTCCCGGATGTCTTTGCAAGGGTCGCCTGCATCCAAGAGATGCGATGTGACGTCTGCAGATCCGCACAAGCTCAGAGGGAGATAGAGGGAGCATTGCAGCAAGTGCCTGCTATATCAGGCAATGCAGACACGTTGTCGCATCGCCGTCGCTTGCAAACCGGCATGCGCGCACCCTGCATCTGCGGAACCTGGGCTGCCCACCAAAAACCAACCAAGCCAAGAAGTAAGCTGGACCTCGGCCTTCTCACGAGCCTGATAGCCGTTCTGGTGCAAAATGTCGAAAATCTGTCGCTTCACCTGCAACGGATGTCAATAACACGCTCACCTACACACACTCATCACAGCCGACCTCTTCAACCGACTGCAGGCGGTCAAAGCTGAGGAAGTGGTTCACACACCATTGAGGGCCATTGTCATAAACCCAGCTTGATCCCATACTTTCCACTTGCCTGAGGCACAGGGGCCTACCACTTAGCTGACTGAGCTCTCCGACAGCAAAGCAAAGACATGACCGCCACTACAGTTGCCAAGCATGCCGTGATCCGACTGGGACAGCGTGAGTACGGCGAGGTTGAGTCGCTGAACGATCCGAGCCTCTGCCAGGCACGATAAGCCCCCAGGTCTTGCAGCAGGTCCGAAGGAAATCCGTCGCAGCCTGCCTTGTCACAGACTCGCATAGAGTGAGATCATGCACATTGGCTGCGGACTTGTGTAGCAACGAACACCCAGGTGAACACGACCATCAACGAGCCGAGTTTCACAGACCTTACGGACCTCCCAGTGCTGCACTGCACGTTGCATATTCCAACTTTGATTCTGATCCAGGCTGGGCACCTGCAAAGCAACGGAAACCGCACGCACTCTTCACATGAGAACAGACAAAGCCCGGCCTCAAAAGGACTTCCCTGCTGCAGAATTGCCGCCATAGCACAGCAGTCCACAATGGCATTATACCGGAGGCCATTGATGACCAACCTTGGAACCACCAACATGGAGCAACCCATGGCCTGGCTTATGACTTATGAGACTTTTTTCTCATTTTGAGACTGATGAGTATTACGGTATGACTCTGCGGCCGCAACTGGTAGGCTTGCAAGCGTTCTTGACGTAAGTTGCTCCAACAAAAGCTTCCGTGACTCTCACACCATGCATTGCAAAGGGCATACCGCATCCTGGATCAAGTGGAAGCTGATCAAGCAGTCGACCTACAGCAGTCAGCCTCCATCCGGAAATAGCATGGTCAAAACAACACAGTATCAGCGTGCTTCACACACCCGCGCTCGCGCGCACGCGCACCCTGCCTTCCATCTGAACCCAGGGCGCCCAACTCTTCAAGGCGAAAGATGCAGGACTTCACCCTCGCTGGATCAGGAGGGCTGGGCATGGAGGTCAAGAAGTCCTCCATAAACGAGCTCTCTCCCTCTCTTTCTTTGACTCTCTTGCTCCTGATCTTCTTCATCTGCTTCTTCTTCGTCCGTCCAGAACCTCATAACAACCTCTGCTCCAAATTTCCCTCGGCACCGGTCCTCCGGAGCCCTCGCCAGGCCACGAAAGCCGTGGACTGTCAGCACCAAACTCTCCAGCGGCTGGTGACGAATCTCCGGCTCTGCGTGTGGCTGCAGCCTTTTGAAGCTCATCTCGGTGATGCACCGAAGGGCATGGCCGTCACGGAGCCTCGCCGTGCGGCCACTTCGCTGGAGAGCCTTGCACTGAAAATGCTCGAAATTGTGTCTTGCCATGGTTTAGATTTGTTTAGGAGCTTAGTAGAACATGTAGAACCTCTCATCCAATGACTCACCGACGCATCCCCTGCCTCATCCTGGCTGATGAACTGGATGGTCAGCGGACTCTCCTTGAACACTGGGTTCCAGCGCCGTCTTCTATGCAGGCAGGTGTCAATGACCAGATCCACGGTGGGGATTGTCACCGACGACCTCAGACAGATAAGACCACTCAACCTTGGAGTTCGAAGCATTGGTCCCACTCAGGGCGTAGCTCCACAACATCTGTGGCAAGGATGACTAAGCGCTTGCATCCGTCTCTGTGATCCAGAGAACGCTGTTGCGCGTGCAGAGCCTACCAGCAGGGTACCAGCAAGGCATTCCACGACACGAAACATGCACCCAGAACACAAGGCCGTCTGAGAGCATGCCTATACGAACATACAAGAGCATGATGATGGCTCGGCCAGAAGATGCCAGCAGCACGGGAAATGGCATGCTTTGTGTGCCCTTGCCTGACCGCCAAAGAGGCGCTGGACCACCATGCGAGGCACAGCCGACAGCCGGTCAGCAAGCGCGTGCACCTCCTGACGACACAGATCAACACAGCCTTCTCCAAGCGTTTTATGGTCTGGTTTAGGGTTTACAATAGGGTTTCAGAGCGCTCCTGGCGACCAGGAAGGAAGACCTGGAGAACGAGCGAAGGCGAGCGGAAAGCGAACCCAAGGAACACATCGCAGTTGAAGAACAACAAGAGCGAACACGCAGCTTACTGGAGCTGAGGACGGTTCCAGAAATGATTGCCTCACCTCTCGCTGAGCGTGGTTCTGCATCACGATCAGCTCAAGCACTTCTGTCATCTGCTCTAGTGGCATATCCTGGGTGTAGGTGTCGGGGGTTTAGGGCATGGGCTCGCAACTACCGCACGCTGCTGTACCTGCATCTATTCCACCGATGTCTTTCTGAGGCTGCTTCTGGAGTCAAACTGCGCACAACCATGCCATCCGCATAGGACACAGTCAGCCGATGAGGTCGCTTCATCTCCAGGTCGATGAGACCCATACTCAGATTCCGGAAGTAGCTCTTGAAGAATGGCACGTCAGTCGCTGCTGACATCAGGACGACCTGCGGCAGCTAGACTGACATCCCAACTGCCTGCAACACTGATCACAAGCACCTTCCTGCCGTCATCTTGAGGCAGCACATCGCCCTTCAAGACATTCAGCAGGGCATCAATATGCATATCACCTTGCACAGGTTCTGTTCTTCAAACACCAGCAGCAAATAGGTCGCAGGAAAACAAGCGAGCATCCCCCGACCACGGAACTACACAACAGTACTGCTTACTAGCATGCCCACCACTCACATGCCCGGCCCGGATGTCAACCGTACAGCAGCCTGGACGCAGTTCGATTCAACCGGTGCTGTGCAGATGCAGAGGTGCAAGCCAAGTCACGGACATGGACTTCATCGACTAAGATATGTGTCGCTGGAACATCACCCTGCAGGCACATCAGCATCGCGATCGCCGTCGTCATGTACACCAGCTGCGTCCTTGCACCAGGCATCCCCACAATGCGCGCCCGTGATCATGAAACCCAAGCTTAACCTGACACTGCAGCTGATGCAGCAGCTGATATCAGCTGATGCTGAGGAGCCCGCTGCTCACTCCACTCCCGATGCCCTCCGACTTGGAAGCCCACGATCTCACCAACCTGAGCACGAACCACGATCCTCATCTCCTCACCCCACATAGTCTACAGATGCTCGCTGAATTCTATAAACACGCAGCACTCAAGCCCACAAGAAGATGCAAGAGACCTGCGAATGCGTGTAGTCGGCCAGCCGCCGGGCCAGACTTGCGGTCGCCACACGTCGGGGCTGCGTGCCTGCAGCGTCGTTAGATTTTCTGAAGCGTTCTGTTGCGAAACGCAAGATGAGCTTCTGAGCTTCTGGCATATGACGCGCCGACTCGCGCATTCATGCAGCAGGAGCCGTGGCACTGCTGTAGACTTTCCTGAACCTGCAACACCGCGCAGAACAATACAGAACCTTCATCCGGTTATCGCCCCTGGCCTGTAGGCGCTATGAGGAGGGTGACTTGATGCTGAGCAACACAGGCGAGGACCTCCTCCGCTTGATCGTCCACCATCGTCCAGGCGTCGGTATTTCGAGCAGGCACTGGCCAAATGCCGGGTGGAGCTCCAGGCCTCTCACGACCTCCTCCTTCGACACTTGAACCTTCTGGTGCCTTGCCTACATCTTGCCCCATCAAGCCTCGGACAAGTTCACAAAGCACCACGCGATCCAGCGCTGCGTCAGGACATGCCAAGTTATGCTCCTCGAGAATGGCCTGCAAGGCTTCGGTGGGCCAATTCTGAATTTGATCCTGATCCTCCTCCTTTACGACATGGTTCTTAGCAGTCTGACTTGAACGGGCTTGTCCATCCGGTGAGGAGGCTGTGTGGGGAAGGCTCCCTCCAGAAATGTCCACTCGAAGCTCAGGCAATCGAGTCTTCAAGGGCCTCGCAACATGAAGTTTTCACAAGTCTCCAGCCCAATCTTCAACTCAATCTGGATGCAACCCTGTCTAACTGTCTCACATCACCGGGCATTTGGCTCAGAAGCGCTCCAACCAGACCCACTTGTGTTGGGCCAACGCTGCCCATGAGACTACAAAAATTTCTCACTTGTAGTTGTCATGTTTTGGCTCACTTGCAAGTATAAAATTGGCTCACTTGCGACTATAACCAGGCTCATTTGACACTATCTCACCCCCAAACGCAGCTCCTATTCCGGCTCACGTGCGACCATTACAAAATTGGCCGGCTCACTTGTGGGAGGGGAGGATCTGGGGCGGAGCGGGAGGAGAGGGGAGGGGGGAGGACGAGCGGGGGGGGGGGGACGAGAGGGGGGGGGGACGAGAGGGGGGGGGGAGGGGCCCTGTGCAGGGTTTTGGCTGTGAATAGCGACGAAAAAGGCACAATCGACTAGAACGCTTCTAGAGCCCTAAGCAGGGTTTTTGCAGTGAACCAAATTAAAGGCCAAGCGACAACCTCCAAAAAGGGTCGCAAGCGAGAAGGCAAGAAAATCTCACAAAGCGAGCCAAAAACACCAAAAGCGAGTAAAGATCCTGCCCCTATGCCCACTCCTCTAGATCTTTGTCCCACAAAGCGTCAAACTTTGCCCACAGCGAAGGCTGCAACCACCATCGCCCTGCCTGGGAAGGTCCACCACCGCTTGGGACTGTCCGTAGTAGCGCTCGGCCCGAATCTTTCTGACTGCCATCATTTCATCAAGCTGCTCCTGAACTTTCACGCATGATCAGAGAAACCTACACAAGGCATCTCCATGCTGGTCCTGTGCTGGTACCTCTTGAGAAATGCTGCTTGCACAACTGGAGGCGGCAGACCCACCAGCTTGTACAGATGTGCAGACATCCTCAAGGGCATCAGCATCACAGGGCACGTTGACAGCCAGCTCGGAAGACAATGCCCCTTCCTTCCCTCGCAACGGCGGCAGCGAGCTCATGCCGAAAGTCTGAAGGACCTCCTGCCGGGCCAACTCGACTGGCATTTTCGTATCGAAGCTGCAAGCCCCTGCTGAGTCAATAGAAGCTGATAGCACTCCTGCCAGGCACAGCACCATTCGTTTGCCGCCTTCTTGATGGTGCCATGAAACAACTCACATCCGGCAGGCAGCACCCTTCTTGGATACTCCTGGCGGTTCATGTGCTTCTGATGTACGAGTAAGTCTGAAGCACGGCTGAAGCGTCACGCTCTTGGCTACTCTTGCAAGATATGTCAACCGGGGTCGTCCTCCAGCCAACCCGTGTTGTTGCCATCGACGTAATGACTGGGCTTGTGCTCAGCCGAGTAATGCCAAATGACTACGTCATTCGCATCTAACCGTCCGCGCGGATTATCTTCTCCATCTCCTGAGCACTGCAAGCCTTGCCCTGCAGAACCCTAGCGGAGCCTGTGGTACCATGCCTAGAGCAGGCTGGAGCCGACTAATCTTCATCTGGCAAGCTGCGCTGCAAGAATGCAAGCTGATGGAGCTGATAGTTGTACTTGACATGCAAGGGCCTGCCATGATGGTTCAGAGATGTTCAGAGACTTCAGATGGCATGCGTTTGTGCGCAGGCACGTGCCAAGCCTCCACTTCGCTGCAAACCACAAGGTCAGGAAGTCCTGCTCCGGCATCGTGCTGTGCGAGTCGTGTTCTGGATGCAGAAGTTGCTCCTGTCACGACCCCCATCACCCATGACCACCAGCAGCTGACCACAGCTCAGAGGTATTGATCCGCACTGCAGCACGCACACAAGACTGCCGAAAGTGGGCTGTCCTGCATCTTGCGGAATGTCGACACGCACGGCTCCAAGATCACGACTCCGGCATTGATACCTCCCTTCTGCAAGCCCGAATTCCGGTCGAAGAAGGACTCCCTCAGTCAATCTTGCCAGGCCTGTGTAGCAGCCTCAAGCCCAGATTAATACGTGCCCTGGGTCCCTGCACCTGACGGCCCAACAAGCCTTGCACCATACAAGACAAGGCACGGCCGTCTTGCAGCGCCAGGTGTCCAGGTGGCATTGCCCCGGAACAATGCTGCTGGCGCCTCGGAGCAGGCACTTACGAAGCCCCAAGCGGAGACTCCTCGAAAAGTGAGGAGCTTCGACTCGCTTCGACGTGTTTTCTGACTTTTTATTTATACTTGTCCTGGAAGGAGAAGAGCTCTTCGCAGTTCGAGCGGATCAGGAGGTCCAAGTCCAGAAGAACCACCTCCGAAGACTAGCGCTGGCAACTTTGCACTTCCCCAAAGTGGAAGGACATCCATGGATTTACAGGAACGAAAGCTGAGTCAGACCAGCCTTGCAGTATTCTTCCAGTTCGAAGACACGTAACTTGTTGAAGACTCCCGCAAATCGAGCCCTGCACCCGCTTGTGAGGAGCGGAGCAACCTCGACTGGCTGAATCTCCCGCAGCTGCCAAAAGATCTCGAGGTACTTCGCGCCATCGTGCCGCAACACCGACTCCGTGACGAGAAGCACACAATCATGACCTCCACCGAACTTCTCCAAAGAGTGGCCGAGAACTAAGGCGTCGCGAATGAGATCCCAGGCCACGTTTTCCGCATCGCCGGCCTGTGTCCAGAGGGCTGCAACCTGGGCTGCCCATGGCTCGCCAAGACAAGCTTTAAGTTCAGTGCCCAAAGTGTCCGTTATCCCTCGAGCGGATTTCCTTCAAAACAGGCCTCAAAGTGACAAGACTGGGATTGGCTGCCATTGGAAGCCAGACAAATGCTCAAGATGCCTTCTCTCAAGGTGGCATCTGGTACTACGTCGCGCTGCTCTGGCTAAATGCACCCATGAAGCATATGCATGTTGAGCAGCCCGAAACCGTCGGCTTCCGCCTCGATGCACCTTGCGTGTCGCAATCAGACTCATCTTGAGCCCTGGCACGGAGCTTGCATCCTACGAAAAATCCTTTCCTGAAAGAGGGGCACCTCGTTGTGCAAAGTGGACTTTGAAAGCTTGCTACTCATCTCCTGCGTTCTTGGTGGCACTGCCGTGTTCATGTTCGATGCCGGCCTGAGCTCACCATGTATCCAATTTGTCATCTGACTTGCAGCAGCAGGCATGCAAAGGTTGCAGAAGCCGTGATACCGCATGCGTGCAACGTAATACCACTGTGGGACTCTGGCTGAGAAGTCGGCTGGTACGATGGACATAGGAAGTCCCCCGACGGAGTAAAGGTGAACTTGAGGGTGTGCTCACGCACCCACGTTTCTGTGATGCGGCGAGACCTTCTCATTTTCACTGTAGGGGCACTGCTCCTACTTACCAAACGCCGAGCAAAAGAGCATATGGGTACGGCCGATATCTAATACAGATCTTGAACAGGATTCGTGCCCCAGCATCTGTCGAACCTTGGATTCACAACTAGTCTTGGATTGGTGGGCCTCACATGATTGCGAAAGAGGTCGTTTGTGACGATGACAGCGGCATTGCCCTCTTGCTCCTTCATCTCCACGAACTTGATCAGGAACAGATCAACATCCTCCCCGGTTGGGGTCACGACCCACTGCTGCTGGTACTTGGCCAAGGGCTCACATGCCTTCCACCTCTCCGCAAGGTCACGGTAGATGAACAGCCACACCGTGGCCACTGGCTGGTGCGAGGCAAAGAACTCGAAGGCTCGAGCAAGCTGCTGACTGTCTGGGAGCCGCGGGAGATGGGAACTGAATCCACATTTTGCGATGTTGCGGCTGTCCAAGACCAGCTGGCGCGTGCTGGGAAGAGCAGGGACCGGGGGAGGATCTGAGATGGTTGAAGATGGCGACTTGCGAGCGGCATTGGAAGGTTGCGAGTCCTTACGCAACGTCATGCACACATGTGCATTCAAAATTCAAAACACGTCTGCCTCTGAAAGGAGCTACAGCAGCAGGTTGTCCTACTCCTGCGGTCCATCGTAGCTACCCTAAACCCAATTCAACAACACAGCCTGGCAGCCAACAAGGACTGCAGAAGCAAAGCCAGCATCTGTCGGTCGTTTGGACATGACATCTGCCTTGGTGCGGCTGACAAGACAGCCGGAGCAGCAACCGACGTCTGCTCTTTCCATGCACACGAGAACCACTCAGAAAAATGAGCAAAAATTTACCCAAGTCGCAGAACTGTCTCGAAATCATGCAAGTCCAGAGCCTGCAGCCTAAGAGCTCCAACATGACTACACACAAGGCCTTGGCAACACACACCGAATGTATACCACAGACGGCATACTGCAGCACGGGAACTCAGAGAGATCCATGTTCAATGCCTCCACCATGAAGGCGGCATCCAAGAAGCCTTCATCTTTCAGCCACGCAACCACTCTTGGGCAATCCCAAAGCTTTTGCGCTGGCCTGGACAAAGCGAATTCTGAGATTCGAGCTTGAAAGCCGCAAGAACCGCAAGAAGCTTGAGAGGCACGCCCCATCAACAGCTAGCACATCCCGAATGACAAGAGCGAAAGATCAAAACTTCGCGCACTTGTGAAGCACGAGGTGCCGTGACGTCATCCGCCTCGACCGAGAATATTCACAACTCTGCATGGGCCACATGGGCAGCAAGCAAGTCAAGAAACACAAGACAACAATGCATGCTTTTGCGAACTGTTCTGCAAGCATGGCGAACCAACCCTTTTCACACGCACATACTCTCCCCAGTATGTCGAACAGCAGTTGCTGTTTCTCACCCAGCTCGGATTTCAAACTGAGCCAACGGCACACAACACTGTACAGACGGTCTTAACGTCTTAAAGAAGATCTACTCTCGAAGCTTGCAAACGCCATCAGTTTGCACCGAGATACTCAGGATTCTGCGCACCGAAGCGAAGCTGCGGACAGGTTCGCTCAGCTAAACACGCTGTCTGAAAACCCGAGCTTGGTTTCGAAGAGACAAAGGATTATGACGAGGCGCGGATGCAACTGCTTCAGGTTCTTCTTCCCATGGCCGGGATTTCCACGAAGCGATGATATCCACCTTCTGCGTGTCTGCCTTGCTTGGGCTCTTGCTGCGGTCCTCCCTGGAGTACACAGCCTGGCGGTCGAAGAAGGACATCAGCTTGGACCTGGCCTTGTTCTCATCAACCTCGACAGCAGGGACCCCACGCTGGGCCAACACGGCTTCCACAGCAGTCTTTGCTCCACCGCCACCCCTTGGATGATGCTCAGGCTTCTTGAACTTCACGTCCTCGTCAACAGAAGCTCTGGGCGCGACCACGCATCGCACTGTTTGTCGCAAACACAAGCTTTTCTTTGCAGGGACGGCAATGCCGTTCATACTCTCCTTGACATTTGCGTCTTGTGAAGGACGCTTGCGGCCAAATGGATTGGAACCCCTTGATGTGCCGTTGCCCATACTCTCGCCTGTACGAGGAGGTGCCGATTTGGCCTCCTGCCAGTCATCTCGTAATGCAGAAAGCTGCTGCAGTCTCTTGAAGTCTCCCGCGAGAAGCTTGATCTCTCGGCTTTCCTGTTGTACTGTGGGCTCTTCGGGTAGACTCTCATCAATGCCACAGTTCAGTGCCTCTTCTTGCATGGCCTTCTGCGCCTCGGCTTCAGCACGTTGCGCCTCGGCCTGCTCTGCTGCAACTTGCTGCCTGTACTCTCGCTGCTCCCTGCGCTTGAACTCAAGGATACTATCTATGACAGCACGTTCGGCTGGAGACAAGGGCTCAAGCTTCTTTACCGTCCTTGTGCGTGGATCAAGATCACCTTTGGCCACACGCACCGCTTCTAGCTTCAGAAATCCCTTCCCGCAAACTGTTGCAGGATCCATGCCGGAGCAGTCTCTGCGCGTCTCAGTCAAAGGAAAGGACGTAGAGATCGATGTGCATTCGCCACTTCTCAGATTAAACACAAGATGATGCCAAAAAACACACACCACTGACACAAATCGTGGAACATATTCTTCTGCTGCGCATGGCAAACGCTGCTGAAACCCCTTGTCACTGACCATCCACTTCAAAAGGTCTTGCGTGTTGCCATACTTCTTCATGAACTGAAAGGCAGTTTTGATGCCAAACTTCTTGATGTGAGTCTCGGGCTCCTTGTAATCTGTTCCGCAAAAGACACAGAACTCGGTGAACTGCTCTGGGGACCAGCGATCCAGACAAGACTGGAACTCTTTCACGACGGCCACTTTGTCCGCTTCACTCTTCCCCTTGGTGACCTTCGAACCCTTCTGCGGCTGGGAGCATTCAACACCGTCGGCTGCTGACTGCATCTTGCCTTGCGACTCGTCCGTGGTCTTGCATGCTTTCACCGATGCTTTCTTAGCCTTCTGTCCAGGCTTCAAGCGCTGCCTCTGCTTGCCCTTCGTTTTGCTGCCAGAGCCTTCGGGAGGAGACTTCTCTTGGTAAGTCGGGCGTGCATCCACTTGCAGACAAGGCAGCGCAATGTGGTCGCCATTCCCAAACTTGTCCATTTTGAACAAGGTGCTCGGACAGCCGTAGGCTAGCAAGTCACTGTCTTCAGAAACTGCAACGTCAATCCAACCCATTCGGCACATGTAGGCTAGCTGCGCATCCGCCTCGTACGGAGCGATGATGAAGTCAATGGACAGCTCCCTCAAGGCACTTTGAAGCCTCGAGATCATGGAAGATGTGACTTTGATGGCACCCTCACACTTGGAGGAGATGTCTTTCTCATCCACCTCGTGTCCCGATTGCTGTCGGCTTATGAGCTCTAAAGCTTCCAGGCGCGCCTTCTCGCGTGCTTTTCCACGGTTCTCGTCCTCCTTAGCCTTGGCTGGCAACCTGTCTCCGTCAAAGACGATGATCGGCTTGATGCGGGAACACCGCAGCACCTCGCACATCCGCAAGAAGTACCTCACAAACTTGTCGGTGTCTACGCCTTCTACCAACTCCCGGGAGCAGGCAAATGCCCCTTTGTGCATCCAACACATCGCATCCACGCCGACCGTTTTCCCCTTGAAGTCATCAATGTTGATCTTCTTGACATATGGCTTTAAGAATGGCAGCAAGCCATGAATCCCCATGGGCACGCTGGCAATAGGTTTGTGCAGCTACGTATGCCCCGCAACCTACTGAAACTGCACAAAACCCATCCTATTACATTGCATTCATTTGCCGATTCTTTGTTTAGTTACTTCATGTGCCAATGCACAACTGCGGCCGAAACGGCAATCAAGGGACAGCAGCTAAAATCAAGTGCACTACGGGCAGCAAGCTTGGACAGCCAGCATCAGAATGTAAAACACCTGGGCGAATGAGCTTGACCGGCCTGGACGTTCCCGATACTGCGGGAAAGTATGGGCCGAATGGCTGCGTTGGCGCATGACAGGTGAAAGAAAAAAACCCAACTGGAATCGGACCAATTCTCCCGTATCCCTGATCTTTGGAGCTCCCGCAGCCTCTTTCTCGAGTGCCTTTATATGACTTCATGCTATGCCTGTCATGGACTTTGTGCCTCCTTCCCGGAAAAACAGGCCCCTGCTCCCCTCTGTGCCTGCCAGGACGAACTATTTGCTGGGCACAAGATACGCGCAACTTGCGATAACCTTCCATTGTCAGCACTTTGTGTGCGAGAGTCAGAGTCTGAGTGAGGGAGCGAGAGCGCGAGCGAGAGCGAGAGTGATGAAATTAATTCTCTGCGGCTCCCATCTTCCTCACCCGCTTCATCGTTTTTAAAGATCGACCGCATCGGCTAGGCCATGTGCAGATGAAAGAAAAGATGAAATATACAGTCGACGAGCCGTATTTCCAAAAAGACCGAAGAGAGAGTCGCCTCTTTGGGGGTGGCCCACTTTCCCACTGAGCAAGCAGGGCAAGAGTCAACCGATTTGTCCAGCTGCCAGATGCATGGAAGGCAGCTGAACAGGAGGCTAGGAATGGCAGAGAGTGGCATTCAAGCACTATACAGCAAACAGCCTTGGGATGCTCTGACATTCGAAAGCTTCAGTATGCTGCCTGCCTGTACGTGTCTGTACATGTCTTTCCGCGTCTGTACACACAAAAGAAGAATGCATTGCATTCGGAATCCACAAAGCCTTCAAATGTTCAGTCGAAACATGTTGAACGCACAAAGACGTTCCCATCCATGATTGGCTGCGCAGTTCTGATGAGACTGGCCTCCACTACCCTACCATTGACTTTGGCACCGGTGGAACGGCCGACCTTCGACCCAGTGAGGTCCAGCAACAAATCCATCTGAATCTGCCCTGATGGATGCTCCACCCCCACTCGTCGCAGAGGGCCTTCCTGCTGCACCGCCACTTCTTCGGCCACTGTGCCGTCGAAGGTGGTGGCAACCGCAATGGCAATGGCACCGGTCACGGCATGCGCAGCATGGCACCGATCGGGGACAAAGTATCGAGAGCAAATGCTGCCACCCTTTGAAGGTGGAGATAAGACAGCCACCTGCATGCTGTCAGGGAACAAACGAGACTCCGTACGACTTGCGGTATGGTTCATCAATGTTCATCAGCCCCTTAACCTTTTGTCGCACTCTTTCGACAACGGACCTTCGGGAGATTCTTGCCCTGAGCAGGTCCCAAAGCCATGCGAAGGGAGGCTTCCTGCCGGATGTGCTCCAAGCGCTGGAGCATCGGGAGGTCTTGGTTCAGCTCCTGCGTCGGAGCTCAAATTGAACATGAGAGAATCATCAGAAGCCTAGACAGCACCACTACAAGGTGGAGAGGCTGAGACGAACCAAACATAAGCTTCCATTGAAATGCTGCTGATTTCCTAGCTGCTTCTGGCTAAGATTCTGCTCAAACCCTCTTCCTCAACAGACTCATGGCCCGTTTCCAGGCCCAGTTGTTCAAAGTGCATCAGCACCACAGGGTTGGCGCTATCAATGCAGGTCACTCGTACTCCATCAATAAGCTCTGAACGTTGGCCCGTGGGAAAGATCTTGCCCGTGCGAGCTCCCAGGACGTCCAGAAAGGTGACCTTGATGGGAGCCTCAGATCAAGACCCAAAGGCGCCGCGCGAAATTCTTACATGAAGGCTTGGAGTGATTGGCTGGTCCCTCCATGGGTTCTACCAAAACCAAGCTTTTGGTAAAGCATTGCAAGGCAAAAATCACGTTTCGCCCCCTTTCAATCGAGCAAACAAGGATTGCTCGAGCTGGCAGAGAGCCAACCAACTAGTCAACAGCTTAGCGCTGGAGCCAGGGCTCTCCTGTGCCCGGGACACCATCAATCGCTGCGGAACCAGCAAAGCTCAGTTCTCCACCGGGCGTTTGCCTCGGCAGCACACTAAGCCGGTCGGACAGAATCAGATCACCCCCCCCTCCCCTCCCCCATCCGGTAAGCAGGAAGTTCCAGAGCTCACTTTGACCAAGTTGCACCGTTACCAGCGCTCGCGTTTGAGTGTTCGTGTTGAAGACTTGAATCTTCGTCTCCGGGTCCTCAGCCTTTACCAAGCCCCTCATGATCGCTGCAGGGCCCACCTCAATGACGGCAGCGCTTCCAGCAAGCTAGCGGAAATTCAGAGCATAAATAGAAATCTGAGCAAGAACCGACAAAATTGAAAGACCTCTTGATATGCCCTATGTCCCTAAGTGTAACATCGTGTACACTCCCCTCAGTATTTCAACAGCTGAGCCCAGGAACTCCTGCCAGGATGTTTCCACAGTTTGCCTTCCATTTTACAACAGCCTCGTCTACTCGAACCTGCGCAAAGGTGTAGTCCACGTCCGCCCCGTGCTGTGATGGTGCCATGATGCCAACTTTGCTGGTCAGCGAGTTGCCACCACCCAACCCGTTGATTTGCAAGGAGTGGGGAGACCCCATCACATCCAGAAGAAAGGGTGACCAGCGTTCCTTCGGCAAGTCCGATGCTAAGAAATAAGGCCCTCTAGATGTACCTCCGCGCATCAGGAGGCATGGGACAGGTCGCAGCGTTCCCAGCGCTCCCAGGCCCCGGGACGTGGGGGATGCAGAACATGTACGAGACAGGCGAGCCAGCATTTGCTAAAAGTATCCGCAAATAAGAGTATGAGCAAGCTGCCAAACGAAGAAGAAAGGTTTTCTGCACGCGTGTAAACTGAAAACCAGCTAACACACATGCCGCTCGTCTGTGTGCTGGCAGAGTCTTCTTGGGCCGAAAGCTGTCTCCGACAATCCATGCTCACCCATATGCCAGGTCAACCCAGCAGAGGCTAAACATGAAGCCTAGATCTTGACAGCGCAGACGACTTAGAAAACTAACTGCTTTCTGCTCTCTGCGTATCCTGGACACACGTCAGCCTCAGAGCGCCAGGGCCCCATTTACTGTACAGCTTTTCAAGAAACATCGGCCCTTGAAAATGTCCGGGACAAGAAGTCTGTAGGGACGACTTCGGGAGATCCCAAAGCTTACTTACGCGTCCCAGGCTCCTAGATACCTGACGCTTGAGTCTGTGGAGGATGCTTCAGGACAAAAGCATCCAAGGTTCTGAAGGCTTAAACAGTAATCATGTGGGCTTCGGGACGGATCTGCCCGCCCGGTTAGCCAAACACATGCCAGCTCGTCGTCACCATTCACAGGTGTGAGCACGAGCAAAACCTATACATCCAAAAGAGATCAAGAGATGAGCACGGGGCGCTTTGGTGCCTCTCGGCAATATACGTTCAAAAGGCTGGAACCACTAAGGAACCCAAGCTCAAAGAAGCAGAGTGGGGGCGGCGGTGGTGCTCTCGGTGTCGTTGAAGCAAACATCGAGGGAGTTGTTCGGGCCTGGGTGGAAGAAATCCACCAGACCATACCTCACAGACTGGAGTCTGCACAATGCCCTGGGGGGAGGTCACAGAGACTCGCACTTAGGGTCCTCACTTTGGACACAATAAGTCAAGCACAACTT
Organism: Symbiodinium natans; assembly: GCA_905221605.1. Classification (NCBI taxonomy): domain Eukaryota; class Dinophyceae; order Suessiales; family Symbiodiniaceae; genus Symbiodinium; species Symbiodinium natans. The sequence continues at coordinate 98,970 of CAJNDS010000258.1, forward strand.
TCCAAGGCTTTTGTGAATGTAGTGGACATGGACGATGCAACGATTGCTTAAGCCGCCACACAAGCACGTCGAACAAACGTATGCAAGATCTATGAAGCATCGAGAGACCACACAGAGCAACGTGTCAACCCACGGAAAGCGCTCTCATCCCTACTGCAGAACCTGTCCAGCTTTGAGGTCCTGCCACGTTATCACTTGCCTATTGTGCCCACGGGATTTCGAGGTCCAGGGCCCGGAGCCTTCCAGGAGTAGGTTCAAGCTGTCCCAGGCTCAGCGCAAGGAAGGAAGAACCCCATCTCAGACAATTGCCGAGCAGCTTCTCGCTGAACTCTATGATGAACTTCTCACCATGCTGCGGGCGGGGCTTCCATGGTGTATGTTTACCGGGCATGATTCTTCTTGCAGACCTTCCGCCCTAAAGCTTGATTCGGCGGATAACGGTTGCTCTTAGGCTTCTCTTGAAGGTTTGGGTTCACTGCTTAAGGCTGCAGGCCTGGAAGCCTCAGAAGGCTCAGAAGGCTCAGAAGGCTCAGAAGGCTCAGGCTCCACGTACACCCAGCCTAGCAAGTCGATTCCTAATGCTGGCAGGGGATGACAAATGAGTCCTATCTCTTTTGCAGGCCTGTGCTGTCACTGCAACCTGGTGGGGTAAGACCCTCTTAAATCCTTCTCACGCAGCAGTGGCAGCCCGTCGTCGTCGTACTAATGGCAAGACCACCAACCGCGCAAGCCCTCACCAGGCAATCCGAAGCCAACCTCCAAGCCCAGGACCTGCACCTATCACAGGAGGCGACCCAAACCTAACTGGGAAACCAACGGCCGACCCCATTGCAATAGACGAAATGCAGGACGTCCTCACCGAAGCCCTGAATACCTTGTGACCAAAGCCCGCAACTTTTCCGGGTCCTTCTCCAAGGTCTTGTTCAGGCGAAGCAGCTCCTTCTTGTTTGCCTCCGCAACGGCCTCCTCCTCCTCCCGCAGCTTCGGGCTTAGGTCTTAGGCCAAGACCAACAGACCGGCTTCCTAACTTCAGATCTCAAGAACCTGAAAGGTTTGCTTGTTGAAAACATGCCTTGACACACCTGTGACGGAAACCCGCAGATTGGAAGTCTCCACCACAAACCCATGTACCGACAACCTCCAGTTCGCGACTTGGCACAAGGCTACAGTTTAGTGGTTGGAAGCGAGCGGGTTTCAGGGTACAAGTTCGGCAAAAGCTGAAAGACTGCACTAGCTGCGAGCCACCTTTCATCAAGGAGATGAGTGGGTAGATATGAAATGACTGGATAAGAAGAGAAAGCAACATACCGGTGGCAACTTAAAGGGATCACGTGCCTGTGGCCTTCGTTACCAAAGATGACAACAAGGACACTGAGAAAAGTACCGCAGATGAGATGCGGAACCGATCAAGGCTGCAGTCAGGAACAACAAAGAAATGCGACGAATTCTTGGACCCCTTGCCGAGCTGTTTCCACAGCTTCGGGGACCTAGGCCTTTTCCAGCTTTGCCACTGCCAGAGGCTCAGGCCAAATCAGCGACAGCTAAGCTGGGGTTGGGCGATTGCCAACGCAAGCACTAGGAGGGTGGACCTCGTTGCTAGGAGATAAGGGGCGTGGCATGGCGTGGCCATGTGAATTATGGGCACCAAGAGCGATCGAGGTACTAAAGGTGACGACAACTCCACGCTTTGCGACTTCGTGCAAGGGAGGCTCCAAAAGGCGATGACAGTTCTGTACTTCGCACAGTTTAGGTCCGGTGCACTTTTGGAGGCTCTTGGTTCACCGTCGCGAAAAGTTGGCGGGCACATACTTTCCTGCACTTGAGCTCTTGGGTGGGTTCACGGGGTCACTTCGTGTGTCCAGTGCGTTAGGGAATTTCTCTCGCACATGATGCTGGTCTTGGTCCCACATTGCCCTCGAGTGGAGGCATCGATGTCGCAAACACCAGGCACAAAGGACCGAGGCAAGAGCACGACTTGATAGGCCGAACAACTCATGCTGTTGGCGATGAACACCACATTTCGGGAGCCCCCAAAAACTCCGCGGGCGTGCCCACACCTAGGACGGAGCGCGAGGCCTCGACGAGAGCAAGTGCGATGGCAGACTGCCTTGGATTTGGGAAGCATCACGAAACGCCCCTTTTCGATGGTAGCACTTCTACAGCCTCGCCCTGCCTAAAAGCAAAGATGTCCGTGAAGTCCTGCCTTCGTCAGATGCACACCCTTGTAGAAGTCTTCAACATCCACAAAGGCTCCATAGAAGCCTTGCAGATCAGGTCAAGCATGGAGGATAATGAGCATCCGTTGTTGTACCATGCGCTTCTATCTCTTGCAGCAGTTCTCAGAGCTTGTCGAGATGCAGAGACGCGAGCATGAGTATGAAAAAACGACGTAGAAGAACCAACTAACATGGGTTAAACTGATTGCTTCCGACTGTGCCTTGACAGCCGGCAAAACCTGCACTTTACTGGTTGGGTTAGGTTGAGAGCGCTTCAGTTTAAATATAGCTTGGTCGGATACAAACTTGCCAAAAACAACGGTTCCTTTTCCTGAACCTTTCAAAACGTAGCTTCAGGTTCAAGCCTCTGTGCCTAGCCTTAACATGTTTGCCAAGCATGTGCTGGCACGGAAGTACATATGGTGAATAGGGCTTGTTTACGGTGCTTGCATTTCGTCAACTTCACGTTGGTTGCGCAAATTTCAGAGCTGTCATGTCTTTCAGAACAGCTTTGGAACACACAGGGCCGGCCTACGTGGCACGTCACACTGAAACTTGAATCTGAAGCATACAGAGCAATGCCACGTTGAAAAAAAAATGTCATGGCTGCAATGACGACGCTCGGGACAAGACGACATGATGGATACACTTCTGCAGTTTGATGAAGCAGTTGCCCTCAGTGTGAACTCCTAGCCAACTATCGTTCTATTCATTCCTACTCGGAGGCGCCTACGAGCACCAAACCCGGGCAGAACCTTCAGGTTTGCCCCAACCATACGAGGCTCCCCCAGTGGAACTCCAAGACCCCATGCCCTTCCCCCCTTCGGGTCTTGGGGGGGGCCTCCCAGGGACGCGGCTTGCAAGCAGGCTTCCACGGCGGGCTCCCCGCGATTGGGGTTGAAGTTGCCTCGGCTCAGCATCTCGAGTTTGTCTTGGGCATCGGGTGCCGGGGCATCGGAGATGAGGTTGTGCGCATGGCTTGGCATGCCAGGCTATCCGGGAACGGGGTCTTGCAAAGAGTCCCGACAAATCCCCAATTCTCTAGCGCGAGGTCTCCCAGAGCCTCAGTCTAGCAAATTTCGTCTTTGGCAAAGCTGACCATTTGGCTTCAACGTTGCCTTGGTTGAGGTAGTAGAGCTTCTCTTGCATCTTGAAGAGGAGGGCTGAGTAGGCCGGAATCTGGGAAAGGTCCTTGCTTTGTGCTTTGGGGCTACGATCTACCAAAGCTTACGGGTTCGAGGTTTGAGGTTCAGCCGGTTCAGCTCTTGGACCTCTCCTCGAGTTCGTTGGGGTCGTGCTCCACGTTGAACAGGCACCCGCCAGGGCCGCAGTCGCCCGCCTTCGTGAGCTCAGCCTGCTCCGTGGCATTGGCCTCAACTTTCATCAACTTTCATCAAAGAGTCAAACAGCCTCTGGTGGCACTTCGCCACGACTGAGACTCTGTTCGTAACCGTTTGCTCAGAGGCTGCCTGCTGTTCAAGTACGACTGTCATGTCCCCAGAGCTTCATAAGTCACAAAAGGCTGCCCGTTGGAGTTGCAAGCCACGCTGGGGAAAATGGGCGCCCCGAAGACATGCATGTCCGAGAAGACGGGCCCCTCGTCGGCCTTCATGCCTGCCAAGGCTGATGGCTGATGTGGGCTGGAGGAGGCTGAAGTGCGCGCGCGACTCTAACCAAGGGCACCTACGGTACCAACATACGCGGTTCTTTCTTTTTGTTTGCGGACTCTTGTTTCGGCATCTTCTCACACGGGGCTTGGCCTGCCACAGTGGTGCAGTTCGGGTACACGGGGCCCTGGTGGAAGCTGTAGGGCTGCTGGCCCGTCACCAACCTTACATTGGAATGGCCAGGCTCCACGAAATCCATGACACGCTGAAACCGTTTGAAGCTTGAAGAGCCCGGAACACAAGTAAAGTTCGGGCTGTCAGGGCAAGAAGCTTGAAGGGCCACCAAAGCAGGGCCTCCTGGCTGAGGTGCAGAGGGTCCGTCCGGCCATGGCCGCCCCAAATGATGTTCTCCCACTGTGGCCGGCCATCCACTGGGGGTAGCAAGGGCAAGCCGTTCCTCAAAAAGAAAAACATCAAGCCTTCCGGTCGCATGTCTTGGGTTGAAGCCGAAGCATTTAATAAGCTAAGCTAGGACCACACATAGCGAACATGGCTTGCCTATTGGGCTTCGCTTCTGCGCCAGGTACCGGTTGGCCTCCTCCGCCTTCTGGTCCCGAACAGGAACCCCGGCGATGCTGGCGAGTGTGGCATACCAATCCTCCGCCCCCAACAACTGTTCTTCAAGACTTCTACTTGGTCAATACAGAGAAAAACTTGCAGCAGACTTGCTTTCGAGAGTGTCGTATGATTCGTACGACATGATCAACAAGGGCCAAGGATCTGCGATGGAGATAACGCCAGAGAACCTGGAGCCTCTGTTCAACCACGGAACGAAGCCGCCGGAGACAAAAGCATTGGTCCGCACACCCCCCTCCCAGTCGCTGTATTTGCCTCCATGCGAGCAAACCAAGGCAAGTATGCTTTCTGCCAGGTTGCCATACAAGAGCACACACTCGCCAAAAGTGCTCTTTCTTGTTCTCTCTCTCTCTCTCTCTGGTGCTCTGTGTCTCTCTCTCTCTCTCTCTCTTTGTTGCTATGCTGTATAGTGCAGTACCATGACAAATTGTGTCAGACTGCAGAATGCAGAATGACGCTGCCTCCTTTCAGGGGCCAGTTGTTGGCGGAGCCAGGCTCGTAAACAGGCCCGCCGTTGTCCGCGGTGAAGACAATGAGCGTGTCGTGGTACATGTGACGGTGCTGAAGGGAGATGGGCTTGGGCTTAGGGTACTTCAGGGTCGAGGATCCTTGAGGCTGGAGATCAAGGTGACCTTTAGACTTAGGATTGAAGGTTCGGGCTCGCGGCTTACGGTACATGGCTGTCCTTGAGAGCGGAAACCAGGTTCCCAACCATAGTGTCCATGTAAAGGGTCATTGCAGCGTAGAGCCTCCGATTCTGCGTCCATGGGACGGATTGCTCGACCCCACTCTTGGCCACGATCTCGTCAATCTGCTGCAAATAGGACTCAGGGATCTGAAGCGGCGTGTGGAGAAGGTGGAAGGAGTAGAAGAGGAAGAGGGGCTCGCGCCTGTCATGCTCCTTGATGATCTTCAGCGCATAGTTGTTCAACATGGCCTCCTCGAAGCAGGCCTCGGGCAGACAGTAGCTTGGATCTTCCTTGTTGCAGCCGGTGGCGTTGACCTGCGCGCCAAAATATGGTCACCACCAAGCAGCAAACAAAGCAGCAAACAAAGCAGCAAACAAAGCCGCAAACAAAGCCGCATGCACAGCAGCACAGCAAGCGCAGCACAGCAAGCGCAGCACAGCAAGCGCAGCGGCAAGCACATGAGCTCTCAGATGTTCAGAGCTTTGCAAAACCGCTTTCCTGCGGAGAAATGCCCATCTTCTGGACATGTCTCACGCTGGCATCACATCCCAGCTCCGCAGCCACCTCTTCTGTCACACCAGCTCGGTATGTGGCGTTGTAGAGGGAGAAGTCCCTGTGCTGCGTCCCATGAAAGAAACATGACAGCTGACATAGAGACTGGGCACTGTTGCCTCATGCTTCTTTTGCAGGCACAATTTTCGAAAAGCATACGCAAGCACCCTCTCCGTGCCGGGCGCCTGAACTTGTTCAAGCAGATGTCGACGTCCCCGGTGGATGCGAGCGGCATGCTTTCTTGCCAGTAATCGTTGGCATGCTGGAAGTAGCCCAGCCATGAATCGTAGCCCTTTCCCAGCGGAGTGTGGGCAGGCATAGCCATGCCCACGTCCCATTTGCCTGGAGACAGGAGGCACTACATGTATATATGTATATATCGTGCGTATGTTATACACAGAATCTTGTCAGATCCCACTGGCCTACTAGATGCGTGCGGTAGCCGGCATGCTGCATCTTTTCGGCCATACCAGTCATGTTGGCTGGAATGCCTGCGAAGCCAGACACGTTGTCCTCAGAAAGAGGGACTCTGTTGGCAAGTGCTTCCAGCGGAGAGCATATGGAGAGCTCAACGTTCGTTCAATCTCTGAAACCATCTGTCATGTCATACTCTCTAACAGTCTTGTGTGTAAAGCCCCCGGCCGCAGGGTTCCAAAATGTCACGCCGGTGTTCACCGTGTTCACGTGAACTGGCAATCGGCCACTCTGCAGCGAAGACCTGGCAGGGCTGCAGAGGTGTGGACACGCGCTTCATGCCAACAGCCACCAGCTGACGCTTGAGGTTACCTTGAGGCTTATCTTCTCTGCGGCAGCTGTTGCCGCACAGGCTTGCTCGGCATTGAGGTGCAGAGACTTTGGATGCTGCTGGGGCTTCAAGAGTTGAACATGTCAGGAGCAGGAGGTTGCACTGAATTTGAGTTCTTAACACAGTTTGGGTCGCCCAAAGGGTCTTGCATCCGGTAGATCAGCTTCCCGCTTGAGATGGATCATAAAATCACATCAGCCCCCACAGGCCTGGAGGGGGAACAGATCTTGTAGGCGTAGTGCCGCTCCAGGAGCACACCCTCCCTTGGCAATGAGAAGTATGATTATGATGATAATTGTTTTATATATAGCTATGCATGAAATTAGTATATATGATTGTCATCATATTACTTGAGAAATGCTAAGGTTCAGGGTTTGGAGAAGGATTGCTGAGATTGCTTACTGCAGGCTGGTGGAAGTTTGCACTAGCCTTCAGAGAGACTTCTGCCATCACTATACAAAACCCTTCTCCCTGACGGCCTTTGCAGGCTGATGGCACAATCTGTAGATACTATATCTCCGCACAACTCGTTCCAGATCGCCATGTTCTGAGTCCAGGCCCACCAAATGCTACCCGGCTGCCGGATAAGCTTGTCCAGGTTTGGCGTGTGCGTCTCAGCCCGGCCTTGCGCCTCTCAAAGAACTATTTAGCGCATTTTTTTGGTTCAGGTGTCCAATCTCATGCCTGTCCTCCCTACCTCCCTGTCTGCCTACCGCTTGCCAAACTCGATTGCCCCATTCTTGCAAAAATTAGGATGCTTCTTCTAGGCACATTCACAGGCATCTATTGGCCGCCGTAGTTTGGCCCGGACCGCATGAACTTCTTCAACGGGTGAATGTGCCAAGCAATGCATTGACACAACAAGGGAGTCCACCGTTCTTGCTCTGCAAACACAAAACATTAGTCTGGCAACCTTCACAAGGTTGTGAACATTCTAGGATCTAACACAGCCCTGACCAATTTGCTGGAGCTTCCTTGGCGAGCACTTCTGGCTGGCATGGCTGTACGCTGTGGCGAAAGCCTTCCGCACCAACCCGTGAAGGCCTCGGCCCTGGCCCTACTTCATCATAGCCCTCTCTCCCAAAAACATAAAAAGTTGCCACATCTTGGAACATCCCCACCAGGCCTCGGCCTCCCCTCGCGCATGCCGGCGGTGTCTTCCCAGGTTTGCCCAGCCATAGTCGTCCGCCAAGATGAAGACGACGTGAGGCCTAAGGAGGGCATTCACCAACGAAAGGTTGAACAACTTCTGGAGGCTGAGCTCAAAAATTTGAGCAAGGCCGCGAGACTGTCGGGCTTCGGGTGAAAAGAGTTAAGTTTGGAGCCGACATGGGGAGAACATTGGCCTCGCAAGCTGGTTTTAACTGGTCGTTCTTTAGTCGCTTAAATTGAAAACTTCCAAACGGCTTGCATAGAATTTTTCAACTTGGGACCGCCTACATCCAATGAGACCGCGGCACGCATATACTCGCAACCCCAAAATTTCCAGGAGTTTTGCGTGGAGGGTTTGGTGAATTTCGGACTTGAGGCCGTAAGGTTCCTTGGGGTCTGGAGGTTGAAGCTCTAGGAGCCACTGCAAACCCCGCCCAGGCCCTCAAGCGTTCTTGAAAAACCCATCTAGTTTTCGGAACTTGCATGCATCCAGAGCTCTTCCTGCCCACGGCTGGCTGGAACAATAACGCCGCCAGGGCAAGAGCCAAAGAACCGAAAGCCATGGCTTTGGAACGTCCACGAGTGTAGAGAGTGCTATCCGCTATCCCCAATCTTTGAGCCTGCATCAATGACAGAAACGCGCATGTGGATGTGCCAAAACCCCCAACGGCCCAAAAACAACACTCAACGCACGCGAAAATAGAGATAGACTTATGTTCCTTTGGCAAACTCAATGTCATTTTTTCCCCGACGACAATCAGGGATCGAAACTTGCGATGCGCGCAGCAACTATTCCAGCAAAGCAGAAAGAAATCGGCGACGTGGACAGAAATGTTTTCGGACGAGGTCATGAAGAATAGAAGCAATGGCAGTGGTAAAAACAAATATCTCTAAAGCATGTCCACATAACGCCTACTAGTCACCAACAAATGTGTTCAGCCTCCTGTACACATCTCGATGTACTGTGAGGCTGACTTCGGATTGGTTGGATTTCAGTAATTCAAGAATGTGTTGCACGTTGGCAACCTCAAGAGACGACTCCAATGAGGCGGGTCGCAACCAGCCTGTGGTGATAGGCACCAGCCGAAACCGCAATCATGGAGGACCAGCCAACCCGGCTAAAAGAGTATAAGACATCGCAGCGCTCGCCATGTCGAAGCCGGAGAAATCCAACCCAGCTGTTGGAGCACTGTTTGACGTGTTCAATTTTGGCACGGCATGCCAAGTTCGTCTCTCGAGCCGAAAGCTCCACCACAAGCGCAGAACATGGCCATTTTTTGGCAGCTCGGTTTGATGCTGCAAAGGCATTGCCCTCCTTGTCAGTGCCAGGCTTAGAGTTGCACACTTGGCGCGCCGCCAGCATGAATTCCAAGCTGCAATCCGCTTCTTTGGCGCCGTATGCTTCAATGGCGAGCCCCTGGACCTGGTCCTTACAGGGGTTCGGGATCGCAGAAAACCAGCCACCAATGGCCGCACGGGTTTCCGACATTTTCCGACCCGCCTGCATCACTGGACCCGCTGCACGCCACGCCGCACCGCCACGGCCGCACGTCGTGCCACTCCGCCACGCCGCACCGCCAGGCCGCACCGCCAAGCCGCATGTCGCGCCACTCCGCCGCGCCACGCTGCGCCGCACCACCACGCCACGCACTCCGCTGCGCCGCACTGCGCCGCACTCCGCCGCACCACGTCGCGCCGCGTCGCACAAAGTCGTACCGCGACGCTGCGCCGCACTCCGCCGCGCCACACCGCGCCGCATCGCGTCGCAACGCGTCGTCCCGCGCCATGCCGCGCAGCACTCCGCCGCGCCGCGCCAAGCGCCAAATGTGTTCCAAGTGTGCCCAAAAATCTGGCATTTATGCGGCTAAAGCGCAGCCTTTTCGTTTCAAGTTCGCCCGAAATTGCTGCGTTGCACCACGCCGCGCCACCCCGCGCTCCCACTGCGTCCTCCAACCTGTGCTATATGTCCTATATGTCCTACCTCTACTGGGCGTCTAAAGTCGAGAACCTCAGGGCTGTGTGGTTTGAAGCAGCGTGTGCCACAAGTCGTATCTTGGGTTCTTCTTTACAACAGGGCACCATGCCGGGTGCATTTAAGGAGTAATCCAAACCAAAAAATCGCGTATGGAGGATGCTTGTTGCGTCCATGCCAGGGTACCTTGTTTTTAGAAGTCGGGCTGTGAAATCCTTTCCGGGCGTATGCCAATCCAAATTCCGAATCCTACTTTTCGACCTCTTGGCTCGGTTTCAACCTTTAAGTTGAACATAATGGGGGGTGGGGTCCTTAAACGAATCTAGGGATGTCCGGGGATAAAAGGAGAATTTATGGGGTCGATTCATACTAGGAATTATGTACAAACAATTAACCATGGAGCGGCCCTCCCTTTCTCGAAGCTCCCTCATCTATCCTTACATAAGACAATGGCTTTACGTCCAGTACACAGTCCAAGCGGAGTCCGAGTAAAACTGTTGAAATGTACCTTCAACTGCCTTTTGCATAGCCATCCGCACCCATCAGCTTTCATTCCTATGTGCTATTGAACTATTAGTTATTGGAAAGTGAAATCGAAACTATTGGTTCTTGTTGTAGTTGCCATTCTCTTTTGCGCGCCAAAGGAAAAAACATGTGCACTGCTACACTCTACACATGGCATGCCATAGTTTCCAGTCTTACGAAACACAGAACAACAAACATGCAAACTACTACTTTGTACTGTCTTCATGGAAAAAGAAGACTAGAAGCTAGTAGCATCGGTGTCCATTTGTCTTTCCCATCAGTCATGTCATGGAAGCAAACATGAAATTTGTACTTTATGAAGTAGCTTGGATTCTTTTGACCATGAACGATGGGAAAGACAAAGGAATCTACTGCATCATGTGGTAACTCCCATTCTCCTGTCCATCTCCATGACTAGAGGAGGTCAAAATGAAAATTACTAACCTGTAGAAGCCGCAGTCTTGCTTGCAATCGTTGTTCACTTGATGCTTCGGGAAGTTTGACAGACATTCTGCAGTCTTGTTCAGCTCCATCGGTTCAGGGATCCGGGCTAAACTTCACAGGGTTTAGGGGTGCAGGGTTAAGAGGTTTAAGGTTCAGGGTTTCGAAGACCCGCCAAAACTTTGACAGTGGCACGAACAGCGGTCTGGGCATCAGCGACACACCGAACAAAGTCTTGTGGTTCGGTAACCCAGTCTCCTTCGCCTTTTAAAGACGTCAGGAAGGACCAATAAGAACTTGTTTGTACCACTTCTGCCAGGCCCAAGATGCCGAATGGCAGCTTTCGGCAGCTGCTTTCTGCAACTTATGCAGTTCGACCTCGTGCTTCCTGCCCCTTTGGGGGAGAGATTTGCCACTTTGAGCGAACTCTTGCAGCACTTGCTCTTCGACTGGATGCCCCAAGCAAGAGTGAAACTTAGCACCATCACAAGACGGACAGCCGGCGCTAGGCCCCTTATGGGGCAACACCCCTGGCATTTCCTGATTGTGAAACTTGCTGCTTCTGGGGCATTTAAGCGTCAGGAGCATCTCTAGAGTCGTTGGAAGCTACATACCGTTCAACATCATCTCCTGTTGCAAACCTGCAACATCTTAGAACCGTCAGAAAGAACAAATTCGCGCCCAGCATGCTGCAAAGCAATTCCGTTTCCCAAACCACGGACTCACCACATGGGCCTCTTGCGAAATACCAAGCAATTGCGGCGTAGCCAGCAACCTCCATCCAGCGAAACATTAAGAGGCAGGAATCGCCACAGGAGTCTTCTTCCTCAAGAAGTGCATAGGCAGGGACAAAATGTACCACCAACCATGTCAGAAGCTTCCGCCACTCCCCGCTTGTTCTCATACTCAATGTTTCCTTGCCTCTCTCGCTGCGTCCAACAGCACAGCAGGTTCCACAGCAACAGAGGGAGATTGCGATGGGTAAGCCGACTACCCTCGGAACCTCTGACCAAACCATTGCATACGCCAAAGCACGAGAAGCCAAATCGGTAGACAACCATAGAAACCCTATAATTTTGCCACACATGCTCTGTGTTTTCCATTTCTGAACCGTGTTGCTGGGAATAAGTTTTGGAAGCCCTTGAATAGATGCAAGAGCAAGATCTCCAAGGGAAATCGCCAAGGAGGCTATTGCCACTTGTCCATATTGACCAACAACAAAAACTACATATCCTTGCAGCAGCATTTGCGGCAAACTTTCCGCCCACTTGGTGAGTAGATCTTTGTTTTTAATGCGACTGAGTAATGCTTGCAACTTGCCATCTTCCTCATACATTGCTTCACAAATGTCCGCAAATGATGGGCAACATAATGTAAAGACGTGCTCGCCCGTCGTCCCGTCATACTCTTCGAAGACCTCTTGGTGGCCGAGGCAAGCGCAGCAGGTTGAAAGAATTAGTATCGTCAAAGATATCGCAAACCACCAAGGATGCGGTACACAGGTTCCAGCAGGAAATCCTTCCTCTGTTGGCCTTGGCGCTTCTATATGTTGAACATCGATTGAGGTTCCTCATTTCAAAATATTAAATAGTTAAACTGTTATAATTAAGCAGCTGGAGATGAGTGGCTATGTGGTTCCTTGCATAGCGAACCATAACAAACACAATCCTCCATCTTCACGAACTGACTCACGAACAATCGAGATGGATTCACTTGATGAATGAGAAGATCCAAGACACCTTACGGTCGTCATCCAGGTCATGTTCTGGTCTTCTGAACGGTTAGAGATGTTCAGAGAGTAAACCATGGCTTCAGCGACTTCTGGGCAAACGACAGTAACAGCTCCATCCACGGCACAAATGTATTGCAGAGTAACCCATATGTCCGTGCCCCAGTCAGCCACATTCAAGGCCAAAGACAACAACGCAGCAAACACTGCCTGTTGTCGCAGGGAGAACATGGCTCACAAATTGGATGGGGCTCGAATGGCTCGGTTTGTGCATGCAAAGACAAGCTTCCCGGCGCTGACTTAATTACATTGCGCTCATTGGATGTTCACTCTGACTTTCAACTTAGAGCAACGTCTGTCGCAAAGCGAGTTGCGATTGCTGGCTGTCTGTGCGGCTTGGTCCAATAGCGGCAAGATGACAAAATGAGTCACATCCCCAATGTAGCAGGTAGCATCACGTTGAGTTGCCATGAACACAATCCAGACAGCCATGCCCCTCAGAAAAAAACACTTTACCTGGGGCTCCGCGGAATGAAAAAGGGATGTTAGTGCAATATAGCGAGCTATAGAGAATATCGCGTCTTGCCCACATCCGAACCACTCTGTGGGTGGGGCATCATACAAAGCTGCCAAGCTCGAAACCCAAATCACACACACTCACACTCACACACACGCACGCACGCACACAAACATCGAAGCTACACAAACAAATGCATTCACAAACAAACACGCAAGCTCTTCACACGCACACAGAAACACGCACAAACAGACACTGCAGACGAAAAAACTGCCGAAACTCTCAAAATTCTAACTTAGAGAGCCCCAACATTCCGACTCAGCCCGACGCAAACGAAATTACTCGACAACGCCACGTAATACTAAACGATCGTCAACACAAACCACCTGCTTTGCTGCGCCCAAGACTGTGGTCGTTTTTGCACCTACGTCCAAGGTTTTGCGCCGCTCTCAATAGCAGGCGTTTGCTTGTTTGTTTTTTTTGCACCTTACGGTAGGATCTGTTTGAAGAGTGCCACCCCGCTGCGTCTCGTAAACCTAGGATGTTGCTGATTTAGCAGGTGTTCAGCCATGAACGAAGCCGTCTTCAGCTCCTTATGGCATGCTCGCTGCACTCTGAAAGAACAATTTGTTGCTTGTCAACAATGGCACTTGCGCAAGGCTGGGCATTGCTTCCAGCCAGTACCATCGGGAACGCACGCATGTGAAAGATCAGTCACTGAGTGCGCAATCCGTTCAGTACCTAGGTGAAATAGCCCCCGCTGCGCGATGTCTGACTTTACCACAATATTCCCGCACCTTACAGAGATCGCTGCACAGGCGACTTTCGACGCAATTCCCCTTAGACGACACACACAGAACACTGCACGGACGGTGCCCGACTTTCTGCTGCAATTTCCTTTAGAACAGCTTAGGCATAAAGTCTAGTGCCCAATGGCCAACTTTACAATACACTTCTCCTTAGAATGGCGTAAAGTCCAACGCGTCTGAAAGAAAAGGTTTTAAAAAGTTTTCTTTGCACATTTACGATTTCCAGCGTTCTAAGGGGAACTGGAAAGCACAAAAGCAAGGACCTTTCCCAGATTCCGGTCAACCTTGGCAGAAAATCCATTGGGGTCCTATGTGCGCATTGAGATGAAAACGTGGCACGTCCTGGGACACCGCCAGTGGCAGCACTTTGATTCATGACAAGAGCATAGGTTTTGCAAGGTGTTCGAACCCTGGGTTCGAACTCCTGGGGGGGGAGTTGGGGGGGGGAACATATAACATATAACTCTCGAACTTAGGTTGAACCCAGGGTTCGAACTCTTGGAACCCTAGATTCAACCTAGGGTTCGAACACTAGAACCCTAGGTTAACTAACCCAGGATTCGAACACAGAGTTCCCGAACCCAGGGTTCGAATATTAGAACTCCAGGTTAACCAGGGTTCGAACACTGGAACCCTAGGTTAAGCAGGGTTCGAACATAGAGTTCCCGAACCCGGGTTCGAATGTTAGAACTCCAGGTTAACCCAGGGTTCGAACACTGGAACCCTAGGTGAACCCAGGGTTCGAACAGAGAGTTCCCGAACCCAGGGTTCGAATATTAGAACTCGAGGCCAACCCAGGGTTCGAACACGAACACAGAGTTTCCGAACCTGGGTTCGAATATTAGAACTCTCGGTTAACTCAGGGTTCGAACACCTCCCCCGAATACAAAGCCGGGCCTCCCCCGAACCCCAGGTTAATCCAGGGTTCGAACATCGAGTTTCCGAACCCAAGGTTCGAATGTTGGAACTCTAGGTTAACCCAGGGTTCGAACACCTCCCCAGAGACGACATCACGAAGCCCGGAAACCACATGACGAAGCCGGGCCTCCCCCGAATACTAAATTACGAAGCCGGAACTCTCCCACATTGGAACTAGGTTAATCCAGGGTTCGAACATAGAGTTTCCAAACCTCTCTTCTCTCTTGTACAGGCTTTGCAGGAAGACAAGGAACAAAGAGGGTGAATTGGGTGGAATTTAGAATAAGTCTTCTCTCCTCTAATAGAAACAAGAGGGGTGGAATGTAAAAAAACCTTCTCTCTTCTGGAATTTTAAATGATTAAAAATACCTGCTCACTTAATGTGAAAAACGCAGAGCTCTTTTTCACTCCACGCTTGAGCCAAAACACACAAGGTGTTCGGCAAGGCTCTCGCAGAGTCAGCGCAGCTTCACTTTCGTGAATTCCATCTCAACTTTGTTAAACAAAGGAGGAACACATGCAAACGTCCTAATGCTTCTCAGGACTTCAGTGCTTCAGCAAAACAAACACAAACACGCCAGTGCACAGCCACTCTGCTCGAACCTTAGTACGACGACACGAGCGAAGCGAGGGTCGGCGGTCAAGGTCTGAAGAGCAAACTCAGAGCAACACGCACTTCTTCAAGGATGCCCTACAGCATCTCCAGTGCTTCTCTGCTCATCATGCACACTTCAAGCAACTCTAAACAAGCTCAAAGCAAGCTCAAACCATGCCATGCCAATGTCTGTTCTTGCCAAAACACACAAAAGGTTCCAAACGTAGTTTCACACTCATGCAGAGCAAACTCATGGTTCATCCCACATGTGCAAGACGTCATGTCAACTGTAAGGGCACTCACAAGGAAGTCAAAAACTTTCTCACCAAGCGCGGGGGCGTGAGCAGAGCTCAGTCAACATGTCAGATTAATTAAACATGCAAGCCGGAGGTGAGACGGACGTGGTACCGGCTCCGGTCCGAAGTCCTTGGGACGCCCATGCCCAGGGGCAGGGACTGTGAAGAATGTGAGGTTTTCCAGACGTACCCACGCCTACTGGCAGGGAAATGACCCCGTCTTGAGTGGCGGTACTCTCCAACCTTGCAGGGCTTTTGGTTCCCCCAAGCACCCTTTTAACCGCGCAGCCGTCCAGGGTTTTTGGTTTGGCGACCCATCAGACGAGGGCTTTAGTATGCCCTCAGCCTTGTAGTCAAAGTCAAAAACTTTCTCACCAGGCGCGCGAAGGCGTGAGCTTAGCAAGCTAGCTCCACGAGTCAAATTAATTAAGCATGCAAGTTGGTGTGAAACGCCGGGACAACCTGTTCGGGAACACGCAGTTCGTTGCGGCCTTCCCCGTGGAGCGTGTGCCCAAGCATCCTTTGAGCGGCATCTCAACACGCTCGGGCGACCTGTGCCGCTTCAGCTTCAGCAACATGGAGGCGGACCGCGCGGACCAGTGTTTTGTGCACATGCTCAGCTACAATTTGTGCACTTTGAGCTCGGCGGGCGTGTCGAGCCTCGACTGATAAAACAGGTAAAAACAGTGTTTGTATGTGCATTTTTGCTCATTTTGGCGCCACGTCAGGTAAAACATGAGTCTTTTCTACCAGCTCGTGACGGTCTCAGGAGCTGCGGTCCTGCGGTCAGTTCCCTCGACTAGTAAAACATGAGTCTATTTGAGTCGACCATCACCGGGAACATCCTGAACGATGGCCAGACCCCCATCACCACCATCGAGATGCAGGGGATCTCTGCAGGCCAGCTGGCCACGGTCCTCACGGCCTACACCCCCCTGACCGACACCGCAGCCAACACCGCCTCCATCGGCACCAACTCGGCCGCCGTGGCAGCGCTACAAACGCAGGTGGCCGCCATCCCACCGCCTCCTGACCTCGCACCCTATGCGCTGGCCGCCGATTTGGCAGCCACCGAGGGCCTCATCGCTGCCAACGCTTCCAGCATCACCAGCCTGAGCACCAGCCTCACTACGGGGCTGGCGGGGAAGGCGAACCAAAGCGCACTCGACGCGCTGCAGCTGGACGTGAACTCCAATCCGGCCAACGCTTCCATGAGCAGCGCAATCACCAGCGCCGACAATGCAGTGCTCGCGCAGGTCGCAGCCACGTATGGGCTGAAGAGCACGCAGGACCAGCTGGCCCTCGACGTGGCGGCCCGGCAAACAGCCGCGGACGTCGACCAGAAAATAGCGACGGCTCTTGTGGACCGGCCCACAACTACCGACCTCAGCAGCACAGTGGCCCTGCGCACCACGCCCGCGGATGTCTCGCAGCTCATCGCTACAGCCCTGCTTCCTTTCGTGCAGCAGGCGGCCCTGGACGCAGCCCTGGCCATCCGAGACGGGAGGCTCGACGCCGCCGAGGCGGCCCTGGCGGTGCTGCAAGCCGCGGGCTTCCAGTCGGCTGCCGACGTGGCTGCAGCTCTTGCCACCGCACTCGCAGGGTACACGGACACCGCGGGGCTCAGCGCACTGCTGGCCGTGCGAGATGCGCGCCTGGATGGGCACGACGCGGAGATCCTGGCGCTGCAAGGTGCGGGGCCCTTTGCGATGGCGGCCGAGCTGTCGGCTTCCGAAACAAGTCTGCAGAGCGCCATCGACGCGCTCAACTCGGCGCTGGCCGCGCTCACCACCGGCGGGGGCACGAACCTCGCCAACGCCCAGGCATGGCCCGGGCAGACGACCTGGGACCTCCTCGTGGGCACCAACACCATCCGCAACTGGCACTTCAACGCTCCCCTGAGCATTACCCTCGAGAACGACAACTTCACGCTGAGCCGCTGAGCCTGGCCTGCGATGCGTACACGCAGGGAGAGGTCAACGCCCTGCTGGCCCCCCTGGCTAGCGAGTCCTGGGTGCTGGCCACCCTCGGATCCTATTAGTTCACAGCTAGTTCAAGCCACACTACCAAAGCCACTACCGAGCCCTAAAAAGTCCCGGCCAGAAAGCACCTACCCTAAGCACACGCTCTCTCCTTTTTTGACTTTGCCGGAAATGCAGCTCAGAGTACGAAGCACAAAGCAAGCAATCGAATTGCGGCAAAGCTGAGTAGACAAAGCTTACCACCGTGCAAGCGAATGAATTGTATCAAAGCAGAGAACCTGAGTGAGCCATGACGAGAAAACACAGGAGCAAAACAGAACAGATCTTGACCAAGGCAAGAAAAAGAGCTCGTGGATTCTCGTGAAACGAGGCTGGCTCCAATCGCTTAAAAGATGAGCGCGCCTTTGGGTTGACATGGCTAGTAGCTCGCAAGCCTGCTGTCCTAAAGCAAAAAGGGAGCACAACCGCTAGACGGTAGCAAAAGAGCTAGCACAGCCGTTTAGAGGACGGGGCCCCTCTGGGCAGACCCGGCAGACAGCTTGCGAGTATGGTACACGTCTCAAAGTAGAAGCAAGCACTGCTGTGAAACAAGTGCAGATGAAGGAATGAATCCTCATAATGGGAGTGGTGGGTGGGACAATAAAAGCGAAGCTACTAAGCGACGCAATGGAAACTGCAAGAATTCGGTGTGTGGCTTGAACCAAAAGCAACAAAGTACGGTGATCTTTCACAACAGTAAACAGACATAAGTAAACACATGAACCGTTCACAGCTAGTTCAAGCCACACTACCAAAGCCACTACCGAGCCCTAAAAAGTCCCGGCCAGAAAGCACCTACCCTAAGCACACGCCCTCTCCTTTTTTGACTTTGCCGGAAATGCAGCTCAGAGTACGAAGCACAAAGCAAGCAATCGAATTGCGGCAAAGCTGAGTAGACAAAGCTTACCACCAATTTAACACTGGCAAAGTCAAAGCTCGCCCCGAACAGCCCAATTTTTAAAAGTGAGCGAAGACGTGCCAGGCGTGCCCCCCAGTTGACTGGGTGGATCAAGCGGAGTGTTGTAACATGGCTTCCGTGACTCAAAGTTCCAAGCGCAGAGCCAAAAACCAGAGCTGCTTCCCGAAGCCAGTCGCCTCGTAGAAGTCGTGTCACGTGAGGACCCCCCAATAAGGAGGGGAAAGAAAAAGCACGGCTAGGGTCGATTGCCCAACTGTCGGAGCACAGAACAAAGTACAGATCCAATGCCTTGGATGACTGCACACAGAGAGGCCTGAACCTCCGCCAAACGAGTGTTGCAGAGCTCGAGGTCGGCCTCCATGTCAGACAACCGGACTGTGTGCCCACTGGACGACTGCTCCAGGGCGAGGACACGAGTGAGAAGCCCATCTGTTGTCAGATGAGCGCCCGACAGGTCCCCTTGCAGGATGGCTACCTGATGCCTGAGACGAGAGACCTCCTCCCGCAGAAAGGCCACCTCGTCAGAGCGGTCCATGTGCACGGCCCGCGGGTAGAAAAGCCAGCTGCGGAAGCCTTTCAAAGTGATGTACATGAAAAGGACGTGTAAAGCGTTCCATGTTCAAATGCAAAGAGTGCTCTAATGCTCCCTGAGAGCCACGTGGGACAGAGGCCGCGCGGGAAAAGAGAGGCCGTTATGGCACCGCCGCTGCTCGTCAGGCCGTCCAAGCATGAGAAAGGCTGACAGGAACCCCCAAAAGTGGGATAACAGGGAGAAAGCGTGCGTTCATTTACTCCAACAGACGGTGCGCGGATCTGAAGCATTGAGCGGCGCATATCTCCTGGCGAGGTTGCAGGCAGGGGGCCTAAAACCAGCTGAAGGAAACTATCCTACCGCCCGAAAGACCCACAGGCCGAAACCCAGGCTTAGGGACAGTGCAAATGAGGGCAGAGGAAGCCGCACAAAGAAATTCTGTCTGCCACAAGTTGAGTTATCCCAAGGGAAAGAAATGTGCCTCCAAAGAGAAAGCTTGTAATACTGGGCACAGGGAGCTGCAGGCTAGGGCGAGTGCTGCGTGGCATGCTCACAAAGAACAGCAAAAACAAGACGGAGCCATCCTTCTCGCCAAAACGCACGCTGGCCCTGGACTGATAGGTCCTAGCGCGTGGGACTGAAACGCGGAAGCTGCGACGAGCCGAGGATTTAAGGACTGTGTGACAATCTTGAAGGCCTGTAAGAGGCTCCGAACTAGCCGAAAAGGGAAGCCGGCCTGACTCTTGACAGGAAAAGGAGAGGGTGTAGGCAAAGCCCCTTACTGACTGCCAGCAGAACAAACGCACTGAGCCAAGCACGGCCTAGGGCTCCGTATGGATTGGGACGCATTCCTATACAGGGGGGAAAAACCGAAGGCTCGGGGTGTAGCTCAAAGTCACCGGGTCAAATGAGCTTTAGGCAAATGCCGGGCCTGAAGACGCGAGAAGGAGGACGATATCTCGGAGCTTTGGTGGCCGAAGCAGCCAAGACCTGAGCGAAAAGAAAAGGAGGGGCAGCCCACCGTAAGAGCGGCGGATTATGCGCTATGGAAAAGAGAAAAACTGGTGGAGTAACCCGAATTAATGACGCCTACGCTGCCGCCAGTATTTCTCCCTCCGTGCCGGCACCAAAGTCGGCCGACTGCCTAAGCACGTGAGACCTGCTCAATGAAATCACGGAGATCACAAAGGAGGATCTTGAAGCAGGAAGCATGTCTAAGGGCCAAATGTCAATGCCAATCTCACGGTATAAGCCCCGCAAAGCTAGCCCAGGAGCAGAAGCACGGAGTGCCATGGTGCTGTTGAGGGCACACAAACAAAAGAAAGTGCAGGTACAAAGGCTATTTGAAAGCCTGCGTAACCAAGCACACCTGAAAGGAAGGCCCTGTGGAATCGAGAAAAGAAGGGGTCACCCTCACGAGTTGCTTGGTGCTTCAGCTAGAGGAAACTCCTCCGACTCAGGCTCTGGGGACATCTCGGCCAAGTTGCGGACAAAGAGAGCTCGCTCCTGAGGATGTTGTGCCAAAGCGTCCAAAAGAGTCTTGACCAAGTCGTTCTCGAGGCGGATGGTACTCCATCTCGCCTTCCAATTGTGCGAAAGTATTTGCCTGGCGGACGCAAAGGAACGATCCTTAGTCAAAGCATCCCAAAGCGGGCCGTCCGCGGCATCGCGGATCTGATAGAAACGCGCGTCTGACATGGGCTCGTCCTGGGACGACATAATGGCAAAGCTCAGAGAAAAGTTGCACTATCCCGTTGGAGTGGGAGACGCCACAAACAGTCTTGGGCCCCAAAGGCTGGCGAGAGGGCACAGACGCAGGTGACACCCCGCAGGGGCGCAGATGAAGCAGACACTGAAAGTTAGACAGAACAAAAGTAGGCAAGCACAATACCCAATGATACGCACTGATATCCTGGGGTGTAAAAATCGAAGAACTGGCCGAGTCGCGCACGGATGCACCGAGAAAAGCTCCAAAGACAAGCCGTCTCGGCGTCTGCGGGAGTGGCATAGGCCAAGACCTGCACAGGACGGAGATGTCCCTGAAAGGAGGGCTGACCTAACGAGCCGAAACCTTTGGGCCCGAGAAGTAGGAGATAAGAATCACAAGAACAAAGGCTCAAATGAGTGTCCCCAATGTCGACATCTGAAGGAAGACGTGACAAAAGCACAGTGCTCTAGGGACCTGAAAGGACTCAGCAACACTGATGTGTGCCAGCATCTTGAGTCAGGGACGCCTGGCGGAAAGGTTCCAAGAGCCGGTGGGACCAATGGCCTCGAAATGCACAAAACTGACGCTCAATGGCCCAGGAGTTGGAGTGCGGTTGCGGTCTCAAAGAGACAAAATCCCCGCAAGCACAGTGAAGAAAAGACGGTCAGACTGCAATGAGGCAAGCACTCGCGAGGTCGAAGCAACCCCCAGGGCAGGAGAAAGGCAAACTCTGGGTGGTCGTATCGCACCTGGGGCAGACCAGGGGTCACGAAGTCCTAACTGGCTGGCGTGTAACTTGGATGACATGAAGCAGCATGAGACCTATAGATAGGTTTAACACTCCTGCACCGGTAACGAAAGGGAGATGCCCAAGGTTCAAGATGCGCGGAACAGGGGAGCATGCTGAAAAGCCTCTGAGCTGCTGACCCCAACGGACTGGGACCAGAACATCAGCGGGTCGAGGTCGAAACCTCCCGAGAAAAAGGAAAAGAGGGCCGGTCGATGTGGGAGGGCGGCTTCGGGAAAAGGGACCCGCCAGAGCATGAAAATATTCATGCGACGTCGCACAGGGAAGCCCCATTAGGGAAAGAAAGTAGCTGCCCCGAATGCTATCTGTTATTATTTTGTGTCAAAAGCAAGCTCCAAGCGAAAGCAGGGTGACTACACCGTACACCTTCCAGGGAAAATGAACCTGGAAGGCGCAGCCCAGGCTGCTGTCAGGAACTGTTATGCGGGCCAAAGCGAGGCAAGCCGAACAGCACACAGAGAGACAGCAAGCGGAGCGCAAAAAAAGGCTGGGCTGAGGGAAAGATTGGACACACTGAAAGCTGCGCCTGGAAACATGTGAGCAGGTTCCAAAGACAGACCTGGGAGCGAAAGCTGCATGAGAAGGGGCACAAGAATCTGGAGTGAAAGCAGCCCCAAAACCGCAGGCCCACTCGGATTTGCATCGGCGCGTTCTGAAGCCAATCGTCCTTCAGCAGCCTAAGGCGCCCGGAGGAAAATGCGGTGAGACAAAGGCCAAAACGGACAGAACGAGCAAAGCCAAAGCAGAGGGCGCCAAAGGAAAGACAAGGTGCTGGAGTGAGGGCTTTCTAGGGCTGCCCTTGTGCTCTCCTAAAAGCTTTGTAGCAGATGCCACAGCGGTGACGATGAGGTAAATCCTCGCGCGTAAGAACTACCCCGCAATGGCCAGCCCCGCAGTCTTGACATGTAGAGCGGCAGTAAATTTGCTGGACAATCACCGTTTCGTTGTGCTGGCTGAGTGGGAAGGCGTCCGACCCCATGCCAGTGGAAAAAGGAGGACTGTGATACCCAAAGCCAAAGCCATTGGCCGATGTTCCATCCATGGCCCGCTTCCCTGGCGCGCTGAATCAAAGTATCAAAGGCCGAGTCCTGCTCCATCCAAAAGCGAAGCCAGTCGTCCTCCTTCCAACCACTGGTGCCATCGAGGGAAGCGGCCTCGTCCAACCATACATGTGCACGAAGAAGGTCAGCGGGGGCCAGACCAAGGGAACGGTGGCCATTAGGAAAATGCGGCCAATGGCCATCGAAAGCAGTATGCGCCGGCGTGGTCTGAGAAGCTGACGTGCTCGGGTTCGAAGCGGCCTTCTCCATCTCCTCAACCCAATGGAAAGCCCAATCATCAGAGCCGAAGCCAAAGACAGTATCCATTTTTTCAGCAGCCTCTGTTAAAGGAGTGAATGCTGGAGAGGACGAAAGCCAATGCCACAGCCATTGCGCCGGTGAAAAGCCACTAGTCGCCGGCATGTGGCGCGCGTCTTCCAGCCAAGATACCGCCTTGTTTACCTCCGTATCCGCAAGGCCCAGGAAAATGTCGACATTTGCCATTGCCAGCAAAAAAGCAAAGATGGGCAGGGCCACCAAGGCAAGAGACAACTTTCGTGTCAAAGTTGGAAAGCTAAAACGAGGATCAAAGCTCTGAAGCAAAGCGGCAAACAAGAATGAAGAAGCTCTGGATGCAAAAAAGAAGCACTGATTTGCTGTGTAGTTGTTACACACGAAGCTCACAAACGACGCTCAATAGCAGTTCAGATTGTCTGAGTGCGAGGCCCGGGGAAAAGCGCTGCAACCAATCTACCCCCCCGTAGGGTAAGGGTGAAGAGCCGGGCCGAAGCGAGTAAGCACTGAAGCTCCGATGCAAGCACCGACATGAGTGCAAAATAAAGAAAGCCAAAGCAAAGTGATGCAAGTCTGCCCGAAAGCGCGACCCCCTTTCTGAGGCTCGCAGCAGAGCAAAGATTCGCGTTCAAAAAGGGGAGCGGCCACTGTCAAACCAGACCTGACCCGATATCAAGGGCAAAATGAAAATTTCCCAGAGGGCCTGGAGATTTTCCTCCTGCACAGGTTAACAGGCAGTCCTTATGAGGGATTAGGGCTTAAGGGTTATAAGGTTTGAAACCTATGCCCCTCTTTTTTGGTATCCAGCCGACGACCAAATGGGAAAGAACGCGGGAATGGTTAAAGCTATGGACTTGCATACGGGAGACATGCCCGAATAAAGAATGCCGATTATTGTGATAGAAGCCTCTCCAAAGAGAGCCTCCTTGTGGCTGAAGCAATGCAAAGCTCCACGGGCTGAAGTGAAAGCCGTAAAATGCCATACAGGAATGTGATTGCGCTCCAGGGCAACAGCAGGGCTTCCGAAGGACTGTATGGTATTGACAAAGCTGAGCGCTGGGCTTGATGTAGGCGGTCTGGAAGGATCCCTCAGGCGAACAGGCCAAAAACCCCTAGGCCAGACCTGAATTGTCAACCGAAACGTCCGCTGGAGGTTGGCGGAGCCAAGAAGGCTAACAACCGAAACTGTAGAGACGTCTCGCCCTGAAGTCTTTAACGTTCGCGAGACCCTGGGTGTCCGTTCTGTATGAGTAGCTCCGGTGATGGTGTGCGACACCCGAAAGAAACACACAAAAGATAAAAGGCCTCCACCCCCCTTTTTAGGTCGGGAAGGCCGGCAAGGCACCGATGTGTGTCAGGAAAGCAACAAGCTGAGCTCAAAGCAAGACGGAGTCGGCCTCCCAGGGCTTCCGGAGCAGGAACAGCGGAAAGGTGTGGCCTGCTCTCGGCTACAAAAATAGAAACTGACAAGAGTCAGAACGCCAAAGGCCTACAGCCACGAAGAAGCAAGGAAGGGACCTGACGGTCCCAAAAATTGGAAAATGCGACAAAGCAAAGAAATGAACTCGCGATAAATGCACAAGGGCAATAGGCATTAGGAGGCAAAAATGTCTCCAAGCCTAAGAAGCTCTGACGCTCGGAAAGTATGCTCAGCAGGCAGACGCTCTGAGTGCAAGGCAGAAAAGAGATAATCTTCCAGCACCCCCTCGGGGCCTGAGCGAAAGCTAATGATGCCGGCTCTGAGAGGCAAGTTATTGAACTGCAAAAAAAAGACACACCAAAATTGGAAGTCCCGATCATGCAAAGCACTCTAGAAGAGCATCAAAGAGCGAAGCCTGTCGTGGTGCGTGCGCACACCGCTCGAAGAAGTTGAAATGAGAGCGAGAACGGCACCTGAGCTCAATGGACATGTCAAAAAAAAAAAGAAATGGCGAAGCGAAGGAAGGGCATGGCACTGGCCCCTCACCACAGAACAAAGTGATTTTTGCACAAAAGGCAGGGTCGAGCGCAGGCAAAAGGTCAGCCAAAAGCGACAAGCTGAGCTGAGGGTGAAACGACTCCCCGATTCAAGTGCATACTGCCAAGAGGCATGAAGGTTGGCTGCGGGACTTCTCAAGCCAGAGGAAAAGTGCCCGTCTCGGGATAAAAGCCAGAAATTAGCTGGGCTGATCACTGGCGGCTTCGTCCTCCAGTACAGCAGGTGTGGTCGGAGACCCAGGAGAAGCTGTAGTCGGTGGAGCTCCCGTACTCTTCGGTGCTGCTGGAGGTGGAGCAAGACCAATGAAAGAAGCCGTCGCCGATGGAAGGGTCGGAGTAGAAGGGTGAGGAACCGCATAGACCCCAAAAGGCAACTGCAAAGTGGCAAAGCCGTCAACGTATATGAAGGGCAAAGTGACAGCGGCCGGTCTTGGGGGCGGAGGGCCCGAGGGTCCCGCAGACCCAGGAGCTCCAAGTGCAAGGGCAGCCAAGCCAAAGGAAGATCCCGGCGTGGTCGCTGTGGAATGCGTCAGCGCAGTGGAGGGACCAGATGGGCCAGAAGGAATGTCCGGGGCCCCTGCAAAGCTGGAAGAGGGACGAGGCGTGGTACCCGAGGACGGCTCACCATCTGCGGACCTGGCTCGACGGCTCTCCATTCCACGACGCAAAGCCAAAGATGACACAGAACCCGCCTTGGATCTGACCAGCGTGCTATCCCCTGTAGGGGGGGGAGGACCGCCCGGCGGGGACGGGACTTCTTCCGTTTCCGAGCTCGCATCCCGTGAGCGGGGTTTTGGCGTAGGCAAACCAGCAAAGCGGCCCCGCCTCAAAATCGAAGCAAGGGGTTTCGCGGCTGGTCGTTTGTGCCCCGGCATCACCAGGCGGAGGACCGAAAAGGGAAAAGGGGAGTTACAAAAGGAATGCTAGGATGCAAGAGCCAGGTAGGCGACCTCTTGAGAGGAGGCTGCAGTCCACACACAGAATGACGTGCGCTGGTGCTCCAAAAGGGAAGGACAGACGAAGCAAGAAGCAAGAACCAATAACTTGAGTCCCCTGCCATGCCAGCAAGACCAGAATGTCGGCGGAGCGGATGGCAAAAACAAGGTGCTCAACACCTGCAGTTGCGTACCAAAAGAAATGCACAGACCAAGTGAAGCTGCTAGCGGAAGTGCAGGGAAAACGGCAGCCTGGCCAAGCATGGCCTGAGAAGCCCGGACAGTGTCCTGCAGAAACAGGCGAAACAAGAACGTATACTGTCGCCGACGCAGACATAGCTCAAAGGCCGCAAGACAGCGAGCTCAAAACCAGCAGGCCTAACGGGGGAAGTCGGCCATGCCCAGGAAAGGTCAAAAGAAATGCAACAGTGGACACCACTGAGCTTGAGTTGCAGGAACCGATGCAACAATGAACAAGAAAACGCAAGTCAATGTAACATGTGCTCACAATGACCGCAGCTGGTTAACAAACGGGCTTTTGCACGGAGCATCATGTAACTGAAAAATTGCAAAGCAAGTCGCCATGGGATGAAAAGCAGAAGGAAGTCCCGTGCAAGATGTCCACAGGATACCTCCAAAGGAACAGAGCCTGGCATGAAAGTGCACGAACGCTGAGCGGACGCCCAGAGGCAGGAGCTTCCGAGCACCCTGCGGAAGAACATGTGCACATAATGGCGTAGAAAAGGGAAAAGGGGGCCATCATGGCCTAACCATCTTCCAAGCACGAAAGGCACGAGACAAGGTCGCCTGGGCCTCAAGGTGCTCTAGACGCACTGAAAGCATTGAACACCAGCGCAAAAGTAAAGCCAATGTACGTCCGTGTGCGAGGTGCTCTCTTTGCAAGAAACTCAAGCTGCTGGCGCTGGTATCGCTGGAAGAAGCGTTGCCAGGCGAGGCCACCTCAAGGGCCTGTCCCATCTGGCAGCTGATCGCAGCTGCCGTGCACGAGGCCTAGTGCCGAATCTGTAGCTTACAAGTTCTCTAGACAAAGCTTGTCAGTAATACAAAGCAAAGCTACCAAGCGATATAATGCAACAACAAAAGCGAAGCTACTAAGCGATGCACAATAAAAGCGAAGCTACTAAGCGACGCAATGGAAACTGCAAGAATTCGGTGTGTGGCTTGAACCAAAAGCAACAAAGTACGGTGATCTTTCACAACAGTAAACAGACATGAGTAAACACATGAACCCGACTCCAGCGAAACCAATGGAGCCATCACATCAGCCCTGGCGGCTTACTACGACAGCGCACAAACGGACGCCGCGATTGCTGCGGCCGTGGGGGCCATCGACCTGAGCGCTTATGTCCCGTGGACCGGGCTCCAGGCGCCCATCCTGAACGAGATCGCTATCGCGCTCGCATCCTACTACAACTTCGCGCAAGTGGACGCCCTCATTACGGGCGCAGCTATTTCCAACGCCCCCGCCTGGAGCGGGAACACGACCTGGGAGCTGCTCAGGGCAGGCCCTACGGAACCTGCACTTCACCGGGCCCCTGGTGGCCACGCTCCAGAACTCGGGCAACACGCTGCAGATCGAGGTCCACCGTCAACAGCGGGACGGCGAGGTGATCTGCAACTACGGCTTCCAGAACCTTTCTGACGAGAAGCTGAAGCACAACGTGGAGCCCGCGGAGCTCGAGGAGCTGCAGCAGCTCTTTGACGCCGTGGCCCCAAAATGGTACCGGCGGACCGAGGGGAGCCAGAAGCGCACATTGGGCGCAGGAGACGGGGCCCGTGGGCCAGGCGCTGTGCGGCAAGCTCGTGGACGAGGAGCTGGGGGAGCTCGTCACACTGGATTACAACCGCATGTGCTGCGTTTTGTGGGGTGTCTGCCAGGGGCTCCTGGCCCGCGTGGAGGCCTTGGAGAAGAAGGGCAAGAGCCCGCTCCTGATAGAAAATGGCGGAAGAAGGAGTCGAGTTCTTCCGGGAGCTCGCAGCCGAGTGCAACGCGCGGGACCCCCACAAGCTCTACCAGATCGCCCGACGGGACCACCCGGAGCGACGGGACCTCACGGCTGCACGGGTTCGGGCGGCGCTGCGCACGGATGTGGCCCGGCAGGTGCTGGCGCCCAAGCCACGGAGCCTGGGCAAGAGTGCGGCCGAGGGTCCCAACGACCGGCTGCAAGCGGACCTGGTGGAATACTTCGCTCTGCCTCTTCTCGTATGACAACAAATCTGGACCGTGGAGTCCAGTATCGCCTTTTGCATTATGCTTGCACGGTCTCCATTCGTGCACACTTGGATGCCGATGTAAAGTCCTCCGAATTGGTTGGGGCTGCTCTCCAGCTTATCCACCGCTGTTGGTCCAAGGGATGCCCTCCAGTTAAGGGAGATAGATGGATGCGGATGACTTGAGTGGCAGCAATGGGGTTGCAAACTCTGCGCTCTATGGGTTCAGTAAGTGTGGCGTGGTATCATGTACTTGCTGGCTACATCGGGCAGGCGTATAAATGCGCTTCCGGTGACATTGCATGCATCTTGCAGAATTGCCACAACCACCCTGGGCAGCTACGAGGAGTTTTTTCTTCGGTTGAGGCTGTCCTGTCTGCCTGTTTTCGTCTTCATGCACCTCTTGGGTCTTGGTGCGACCTGCTTTCGTTGGCCAAATCGCCACCTTCGTCCTCGTTGAAGTTGGACTCGAGTTTGGATGTACACTCAAGTACACCATGTGTTGCTCACCCACACGCACGGAGAGTGGTACCTCCTCGACTCTACCCAACTAGGCGCCGGATTGCCGCCACTGCGCAGGCAATCTTATGGACTTGGAAACCCGTGCAAGACCTTTCAACCAAACGCTAGGAGAACGTCTCGCGAGTGAGGCCACCTGCGTCAGTTCGCTGAATAGTTCGTCCCCGCCACACAGTCGAACCTTCTTGCAAAGTTGTCTGACCTGACCAGCCGTGCACATGAGAGCCAGCATCCGATCTCAGTTCTTCACCAGGGGGGAAGCCTACGAATACGAACACGTTTTCAGACAAGGCATTGCCCTCTTGACATGTCGTGAAGCATCTTGAAAGGATTTTGAAAGCGGACGACTTGAGCAACAGGCTGCAACAGCAGCTCAAGGCAGGTGACTGTACATAACTTGTTCCATCTGTCCACGTGGCCCAGAGTCCACGCTTGGACTTGCCTGGCACACACGAGCTTCAGATGTCCGCAACCAATCAGAGGAGTGCCTTCGAATTTGGTCAGCTGTCCGCAACCAATCAGAGTGCCTTCGCATTGCCGACTTGAACGCACCTTGCCTTGAATCACCTGAGGCTGCCTTCCGATCCGACAACTTGTGCCGAGCAGTTGGGTTTCCTTGAAAGCACACGCAGCTGGATTTCATGGCCTTTGTGATCGCTGCTCGCGCGTGCTTCTTCTGTGGCGTGGGAGAACAGGCAAGACGCAAAAGGCAAGGTGCGTGCAAGTCGGCAATGTGAAGGCACTTTGATTGGTTGCGGACAGCTGACCAAATTCGTGTGTGCCAGGCAAGGCCAAGCGTGGACGGCACACCACAACACACAACAAGCCCACTTCTTTTCTTGCTTCTTGCTGAGTGATACACCATGGACCATAGATATATGTGGAAGTTACAAGCACAAAGAACGGGGAGACTTTAAGCCTTTGAGACGTTAAGCCTTTTAGACCTCTTCCTTGCTTCAGCTACTGGCGTCTGCCGTGCGCTGCCCAGAATGCAGGAACGCTGCAACCGCCCAATCCCCAGTCGGTCGGAGCTCCCCAGATGCGTCCAGACGGCCACCGCTCGCATTAGCATGCACATGTTTGGCTCAAGTGCGCTCCCTTCAGCCACTTGAGGGGCGTTTGCTATGTTTGCGAGGACTACTCTTTGGGTTTCAGGACACGGAACAAGTTCCTCTCCGGGCCTCGTTCCCTTCCCTAGGTGCTTGAGTTGGGTGAAGGCTGAAGGTCACGCTCCGATTCGGTTTTTGGGTCCTTCGGCCTGGTGACTTTGCCAAACGGGCGCCAGCCCACAGATCGCCGTGGTCAAGGAGCCCAGTGCCGGCCAGAGGCCTGTTGGATCAAGCTTGAACACCGCCGTACGAATGTCTTCTGAATTCTCGCGCGGGTTGTCCCAGTCGTCGACTCGCCCTGCAGCCTCGGGCAGATCTGGCATGAGAGGTCTGAAAGTGAGCTGTGAAGCTCCTGTGATTCGGCCTCGTCACCGGGAAGCAGCAGTGGATTGTCCAGTCTTCGGCCAGAGGTCATTGATGTCTTTGCGATGCTTGTCGCGGCGCCTTCCAGCTCCCGATGTCTTGGCAGTGGCCTCCTAGAGGGAAGAAAGGTGGTCCCTTTGGCTCGCATGGTTTCGACACAAGTTCAGCACCGCACGATGGACAGCAAGTTCCCAGCCGAACTTGGCAAATTTACCCTGGTGCAAAGCCTGAGTAGACCGCGCTTGATTAGGAGCCGCGGAGCCTCACGGAGCGCCGGGAAGAAAAGGGGGTCATGACACGGCCATACCCCTATGCCCTATGCAGGCACAACCCACGATTTCACATCTTCAGTCCCTCGCTGGCCAACAAATGCCATTCCCTCTACAGCTTGTCCCGACTCTTCTCCCAAGCCCAAGCTCCACAACCTCCACAAGGGCTCCGTCATTATCCACAGCCTGCCTCGCTTTACCACATGGTATCCTTTAACGATAACTTGTTGTAAGTTTGTCGGCTTTGCCATTCTTATTGCAGGATTTGAACTCTACGTTTCTCAGAGAGCCAAGCACTAGGACCTAGGACTTTTTCTTGAATGGTAGAAGGTTTCCCGTTTAAAGTGTTAGGGTTTAGGGTGGAAGACCAAAATCGCCCGGTACGCTTCCAACTTCATTTGAAAACTCTCAGGGGTTTCTGGGCGGCTTAACCTCTGTCTTGTCTGCCCCGTCACTTTTGGAGTAGGCTCTAGACGTTGTTCATATGCATGAGCTCAGTCAAGGAACCTGAAAACAAACAGGTCTTGCACATGTGCACTTACTTCTGGCTAGAAAGCGTTCCTGACTACGTTGTGAATGACATCATGGTTGGGCCATCTCACAAGTTGTCCAAGTAGCAATTGAAGCCAGCCTCCCACGGCACTGTACGTGTTTCCGCAGGAGCTGGACAATTACGATTTTGAGCTTGCCCTGAAACTTGACACATGGAATCGGTACGGCTCGAAAATTTTGTCGATTTTGGCCAACAATTCTTCGCGGCTTGACATGATGATGTTTCTGTCGATGTCCGTCAGGTCGATCTGCCAGATTTAGAAAGGCTTTGTCGCCCATTTTCCACTTTGGCCCAATGCATGCCTAGGGCTAGCAGTTTATAGCCCTGATCCGGCCCAACGTATGCCAATTAAGACAATCATCCGGGCCTGCACATCCCGGAAGGGCCAAAAACCACCAAGAACCTTCGCGATAATTTGAAGAGTGACCCCGTTGCCACGAATGCCAGAGAGCATTCGCGGCGCCTAACGCAAAAGCGATGCCCAGAATCGGTGCGATGTTGCAGGGTGCTCCAAATAAGCTGTTCAAAACAGGGAAATGCGGTGGGCTGTCGATCTTGGACATGTTTGCAAAAGTTGCAAGTAAAGCCACCACATCTTTTCACGGTTTAGCAAGCGACGAATGGTTCTTTGCATGGCTGTGCATTGTTTTCGGATCGAATCATGCAGTAGGGTGCTGTACCATGAGGGAGGTCCAACAAAGCTATGGCGTGCAACAGCAGTTTTGACAGTACCTGTAGTTGGGTTTGTAGGCCAACAGCTCACGCTTTGCGTGTTCTGTTGCCACCTAGTTCAACACACCCTAAAACATCACAGATTTTCATTAGTTACGTTTAACCATTGAACGTGGCATAGCGCATCACCTGAATTCGCGAGGCGGCTTGGCACAATGTTTGCATTCGCCCTAAGAGTGAGTTTGCAGCGCTATGTGCATGTGGAAATGTCAGGCCACCAGGCCGCTGCCGACATCCATGCATGTGCTTCCCACTCTCGAAGGCAGCGATGTGTGTGTGTGTGTGAACTTGTTGAAGACAAGTGAGCTGTTGAAGCCATTAGTTGAATCTGGGAGGCAAGTTTCGGGTTTTGGGATCCGCACACGCTGTTTTGTCAGGTCGGTTGCTTCCCAGCAGCATTCTTGCCATTTCAGTGGCCCTGACGTTGGTGTGCAGCATCGAGGCCATGGTAGTCGCCAGCAGACTGTCCGCTCGATCAATGCATTATCCATGCATGGTTCTTGCCTGCTGCTATGCTTGTTGGTTCCCTGGGCATATCCCGCAGGGTACCCCTTCCTAACCATGTCCACTTTATCCACAGGCTGTTTCCAACGCGACAGCGGGCTTGGAAGTTGACCTGTCATACAGGGAGGCATGGTCCTTTAGCCAGATCTTCTGCTTGCCAGTTGTGCGGCGGATGTGGCAGGCTTCGCCAGCTCCATGGACCTTGGCAGCTCACGGCGACTTGGAAACCAGTTGACTTTCAGATGTTGCTCGTAGCTACCGGTCATTCGATCATTTGGGCGTGGTGCATCGCAGGTGAGCGTGATGCCCGCGATGCACGATCCAACGTGGCCAGATCCCTGAACTGCAAGTGTTCATTTCGCGGAGGGCCAAGCGTGAACCGACTGATGCTTTTCGCTGCCTTCTGCCCAAGATCGGTAGGGAAGGGTGGGCTGTGAAAGCCTTGCTCCTCGGTCGTGTTCTTAGACTTCGATCAAGATAGGATCATATTGACAGGCAGTGTGAACATGCGTTTCTGAGCTGACTGAACACTAAGACACTAAGAGACCAAGAGCTGCTAAACAGCACGCAGCGTTCGGTCCGAGAGTCTGTGCAGGATTGCCTTCCTATCGTCGGCATGGCGAATACAGCCTCGGGCAAGGAACTTAAGCCCAAGGTTTGATAGGTTCGATTGTGAAAGAAGTATGGCCTGCCACTGCAACTGGCTACTGTGGTTGCGGCGTTGAACGCCAAGGCTGCGTTGAACCTAAGGTTTCATTGCAGAGGACGCTGCTTATGACAAGTCCCTCTGCAGCAGATGATTTCGATGTCCAGGTACTCGAGACCAGACATGCTGTGACAGTGATGTGAAGCTGAGGATTCTCTATGTGAGCAAAGACAGGCTGGAGGTGCGTGAGTGTCGAGTTCAAAGCATGGTGTGCAGCTGTGCATGCTTCTGCCATGGGTTTTTGCACTTTTGCAGGCGCTCAGAGGCAAGTTGAAGGGGAAGAAGGGATCAGTCTGGCGGCTGCAGACACTGCTGTCGCTTTTATGATTCGTTCCTTTTAAAGTTTGCTAGGTTAAGCACCCTAAACCCTATTTGCCTGCTGCACGGCTCGTGAGCCTAAGGCCGTTACCAAAGCGGACGTCAAAGCTTTAATGCCGCTTGTTAATGAGGACGGTAGCCATCCGATGATCACATCGATGCAGGGGCTTTTGCAGCATAGCTTGCTGCATTCTTGCACGACATTCTCCAAAACGCCAAGGTATCCAGATGACATGGATGACGATTCGATGCTGGTGCCGGTTGACTTGTCTAGCGAGCCGGAAGACTTCCCGAACACATGCGAAGATCTTACAGCGAAGGCCCACAGTATTTTGAGAATTGCTGGGTTGTTGATGGCCTCTGAATCCTGCAAAATGACCGCACGAGATGCAGTCCTTAGCTTGCGCTCCAACCTTGGGAGAATTTGGTCTGTGTTTTGACTTCTGAAATTAGCTTAGCTTTGGGGGTTCAGGACAAGAAGAAGACGAGACGGAAAGAAGAGAACGAAGAGACGATAGAGGAATGAGATATACCAGGCATGTGAGAGACCATCAAAAAGCTGAGAAGTAGATCTCGTCTAGAGAGAAGACGGAGAGAGAGAGGGAGATAGAAGACACACCACATGCTTATGCCACCTTCTAGATCTATGGATGATGTCTATCACTATACGAGAGATAGCGCAAGCTTTCCTGCTGAGTGTATGTTGTCAGCAAGCTCAGGGGTGCCTTTCTGCACGCAGGTGGAGCCCAAAGCGGCAGTGGAAGCCTTAATGAAGGCGCACGACGTCTTTGATCCTTGCTAGCAGCAAGCAAGCCTCTACTGTATTTCCTGCTCGTAGAATGCTTGCTCGACCTCTGGAATCCGCGATGCTAAGGAGCAGAACAAGACCAAGTTCAGCAAAGAGAAGCCACTCATCTTTTGATACGCTTGGAGATTCGATTTGTCAGTTAGATATGCTGAGCTGATTGGAGAACACCTCGAACTCGACACGCTCACAAAAGGCTTCATTTACTTGATTCATCTTACGGGAGGCTTGGGTGGCCATAGTGTTACCGGTCACCGATCATGTTTCAGCTGCTCTTGAGAGGACCTTTACGTCAACGAGGCAGCAAGACATGCACTTTAATGCGACACCGGCAAACACCAAAATTGAACGCTCTCATTGGTGCCCACTGGACACTGCACAACAGAATGCGGCTTATTCTTCGATTTGAGCGTGCCCACTACAGCCAACGTAGGGGACCCGCGTAGCAGAAGCAACTTCTCGATAACACGGTCAATGATACTCATCGCAGATACACGCTTCTCTCACGCAGTGGGATTCGCCGAAGGCATGCCGGAACTGGCTCGAGTTGATAGAGCCTTTCCTCTTGCTGAACTTGCTTAAGCGCAGAACACCCCCGTTGTGTGATTCAGACAGATCTTTGCTGATGTTCAATATTTGCCTTGAAGCAACTATCGGACAGGGACTCCATCCACGACGTGTAGCGTATGTGGTGCGAAGCGAGGGCTCGTTGTGAGCGTTAGCACAAGGCCAGACGCGCAGAATTGGCAGTGACGGGCAGAGCAATTGCTGGCGGTGAAAGCCCTCGACGTTGGTACTGCTGTTTAGAAGGCTCAACGACGAATTGACACAGACTGCCTCGCATCACACTTTTCTTGACATCCTCTTCCACTCCCGCGTTTCTGATCTCACCTGTTAAACAATGTTCCCCGACCGCGGGGTCGGGGACAAGATGTCGAAAGAAGTTGAAAGAGTCTTGAGCTTCAGTATTTGGTTTGTAGTCGGAGCATCAGCGTTGCGGCTCATGCTCACATGCCAGAGCATGCCGCAACAAGCGGGTGACACCAAGGAGGCCCATTCCGATGACAGTGGGCAACTTTGGCAAATAATGGTGTTCGTTTTGCGTTGACGGGCGATGTGCAATAATCTTCCAGGTGACTGGCTGACACACGTGTCCATGGAGGAGGATGACGAAGAGGAGGGCGGAGAAGAAGAGGAACTGGAAATAGATCAGGCGAATGACTTGCTCAAAAGTGTTTTCTGTTCGTGCCACCTGCAATGTCAAACAGCCAGCTCTTTCGTTTAGGTGGTGGTGCCATCACCGCTGAAGAAGCGCAGAAGAAGCACCTGAGTGGGTTTTGACAGATGCACACACACTGGTGGCAAGACAGTTTGCTGGTACGTTTTGACCAAGAGTCAATGCCGTGGATCGGGTTTGGTTGGCAGATAGCTTCAGTGTTGTTTGTCAGTTGATTGGGGCTTGCAAAATGCTGTGCGAACTTGCGCACGAGCATTCGCGGATTGTCAGCGAAGCAGCGAGCTGCGCGACAAGGTTTTTGCTGCGCTTGGAGGGGACTTGACGACTGCGCAGCAAAATCGGCTGCTGATCCAAGCATTCTGCATCGTCGGGCTTGTGCCAAATGTGCAGATGATGACTTGTCTGTGTTCTGGGCAAAGCAGGCGTCACTCGAAATTCAGACGCAAAACGCCATATCGTCCGGCTAAGGTCGAGGCCGCAGGTCATGAGCTTGGCCCTGCCCGAAACTTACACCGCCGTAGTCCTGAAGTGGTGCTACGTTACTTCCTCCGACTTGAATTAGCAGCCGATGCAACAGGGCCGCAGGCTTCAAAATGTCATCACCAACGAGCTGAAAGCTTAGCTTGCAAGCGTGGTATGCATGGTTTCAGAGAACCAGCTTGTACTCAAATGCTTCTCCAAGGCTGGACTATACCCGGACATCGATTTCCTTCACATTTCTAGATGATGTGGAGCCGCCGCTGCAGTCACCAGCCTGGAAGAATGACCATAGCATCCATAACAACGAAAGTGTCAGAGCGGTCCCTTGGATGAAGCTGCTTGCCATCCATAGCCTCTCCAATGACCAAGTTCAGGTGCCAGCCCAATGACTGTCAGCCAACCGCCACTGGCATTTATGCGGGCGTGACTATCTCTCAAGTGGAGGCCATGCTGGTAAGCTGCTCCCCCATCGCTTAGCTAACTAGCTGCCGTTTGTCTTCCAAGCCCGGCCTTCTTTCTGAAGGAATGACCGTGTAGCAAGCCCTGAAAACTACACGGCAAACTCACAAAACTGCTGATCTGCGGCTAACCCGGGACCCAAAAATCCCCAAAAAGTGGTAGGCTGTCCCTTACAAAGAACGTGCAGAAAACACGGCGGCTCTAAACTCCAATGAGCGCATCGAATGGTGAACCCCGAGCCTAAATAAGCACACCACCAGCACCACCACCGCCACCACCATCACCACTGCCGCCGCCACCACCACAACCACTACCACCACCACCCCCCACCCCCCACAAACAACAACAGCAACACATGACAAAACAGCCAAGTAGCGCCCTTGTTACAGATCATCATCGACCCCGACACCTTCAATGCACCCGCTGCGAAATTGCGAGTGGTTTTCGATGAAGTAGACCGGGTCACAGCCTCAGTCCTGGAATGCAGGTAAGTCCACAGGTTTCCAGGCCAGAGGGGAGTTTCGCTTCTCGAACAGCTGTTTGCAGGGAGAGGCATGCCGTCCTACAGAATGCTCCTTTTGAGTCTGGTTGATTTTGTGACGGCTGAGGTTGGTGCCAACCAAGGGCAGTGCAGATATGGGAATTTCGCATATGGCGCGCATTCTGCAATTGTTAACCAACCTTGGCCAAGTCCCCAGCACCTGCCTGGTCGTGATTGGGACACCTTCGGTCATTCTTCTTATCAGGTCTGGCGTCGGAGCCTCCACTATCACACTAGGCCCGCGCCATGAGCTCTGAGATGCTCTGAGCCCTCTGCACAGCTCTCTGCATGGCTTTTTGCCATCACGTCGAACTCTGGTGCAGATGGGAGTATGCAAGCAAAGATCGACCTGGCCACTTTCCTCCCCCTTACGCTGCAGTCTCAAACGACCGGGGTTTCGAAGTGCGGCTTGTAGCGTACTTAGCTTCTGCAAGTCTCGCCAGTTGTCAGGTTCAAGATGGGCGGCATCTACCACTTGTGCTACTCTGACGATGGTTCCTTTGCACCTGGACACACCGACATTGTGCCCCAACGAATTGAGGCCAGAAGGATTGGATCTATTTCAGGTTCACAAGTCATCAATAGCAAAACACGCATATGGCCACTTAAGAAACGCTAAAGGCTTGGTCTCTGCAGGACAAGATCCTTAAAGAGTGTTGATCGCGGCAATGTGTTGGTTTTAGGACCTGGAAGATTCAGTTCGGTTGCCTTTGCAAAGCGTGACAAAGCAGGTCTACGGCATCTATGACTCGCGTACCCAGTGTGCCGAAGGCCAGCCTTTGCTCCTTCTGCGCGATCCTTTCAGGAATCGCAAATGCTTTGTGTCAATGTGAACAGATGAGACATGCCTGACGAAGCGGCCGTACAAGTGCTTCTTGCGACGCCAAGCCTTCAACAACATGGAAGACGTCCGGACCCCAGGCACAAGAGAAGCAAGCAATGTATAGCTCCGACATGACTACAGACCGGCTGCATTCCGGCTTATCTCAAAGGCTTGTGAAGTCAAAGCCTGCCTTTGACCACCAACATCCACAATCATGCGGTGGTGCAGCGAGAGAGGTACAGAGTCATTTGCAGTGGTAGTCTGTCAGGCAATCTGTTTTGGAAGTAGACTGCCCAAGGGCCCAAGGGGGATGTGGCAGGGAGAGGGACGGTGAGTGTCCTGGAAGCTGAGCCTAATCGTGTTCGTGTCTTCTGCTCCTCCCCTCCAAGTTTACAGTATGCAGATCTTTGAAATTGGACACAGTGGCTGATAGTAGTTTACAGTGGGGAAAGAGGACACACGGCCGTTTTCCTGGGGGAGAGGTTCACGAAAGCAATGGATCAGGGGGGCGCCCCGTGGAGGCTTCCCCAGCCTTCACGCCTTCTTTTTCATGCCCAGAGAGTGGGGTGGGCCGTCTAGCCAAGGCAGCAGGTGCAAAAAATCTTTTACATAACCTGAAATGCCGTATTTGTCCGTGCACAAGTTAGGATGGGCCGCGAATCGCGAATGCCTGCTCTACAGGTGCTGCTGGAGGAACAGCAGGAGATGAGGAGGAGGAGGAGGAGGAGGAGGAGGAGGAGGAGGAGTGGGAGGTGGGGACCTTGACCAAGTACACGCACCAGCCACAGAGACGAACCCGACAACGACATGGACTGTCCGACGTTCACGCCGCCCACGTGGATGCTGATGCATGATGGGGAGGGCTTCGGCCTGGGTCCCTCTTGTGTGCTGAGAAGAAGAAGGAGCGGAGCACGGGAACGAGGGAGGGAGGGAGAGAGGGGAAAGCTGTTTCGATGTTGTGGGCATCTGATTGAATGCACGAATACCATGAGGCCTATGACGGCACCACTTCTTGTGTCATTGACTACAGCTACGACGGAGCAGGTTCCTAGCCGGAGCATCTCTTCGTCCGTTCAGTGCAGTGTCCGATCGCAATGTTTCAGCATCGTCCAGGTTTCCGAGGGCTTCCTGGGGGAGGCAGAGGTTCCTGGACTGGCGAGTTTGCCACAAGTGCAGCGCTGAGCAGAGCTTCGGCGCCCCCCCCCCCCTCCTTGACATCTCCGGAATTTTCAGAGGACCCAACAGAGTACCCGCTGAGATTATGATTCCAACGGCATGGTCACTACAGAGATCCTGCGGACGTGCGGCTCCAGTAGTGCATGCAGCCCAGTTTCATTGACTCTTTTGCATGAGCAGTCTGGCCTAGACGGCAGTTTGTGCACAGTGCTTTCGCTTGACGTGTTCTAAGTTGGGGGACTTCCCGGCAGCCTTTCTTTGTAACGCGGACGGAAATTGTGGTGATCTGGGCACGAGGGACCGCTTGCATGCTTCATGCGTTGGTTCCTGCTCACCGGTGTTTTGGTGTTTTCCAAGCTTGTGAACTCTTGAGTTCTTGCAGAATCCGTACATCGTTCCGGATCCGCTGCACGCATATAAGAGTGCCGGCCTCAACTTGCGCTGTGACGCTCGCTTTCGCGCAGATGCCATCGGCTTAAGGAATGAATGTGCCACCTGGTCGACCAGATCTGCAAGGGCCATCATTCAAAGCTTATGCAGTTGCGGCGGGATGCCTATCTGTATCCTTGTGCTGCCAGAGAGGTGTCTTCAGGCGAGAGCACAGAGAGTAGTGCCGAGGCATGCTACTGTCCGGACTTTCAGAGATGTGACTCCTTCAGCCCCGACTATGTACAGCAGGCGGGGAGGAGACTTTGACCTTGGTTGTGCCATCTCATTCGATCTCTGGTCGCAGGTCGGGCTACTCTACTTCTTTGCGACCAAAGCACCTTGACAATCCCTAAGAATCCTTAAGACAATCCTACTCGGAATAGGTCCTAGACATGCCTCAGAGGAAGGGCGCCTGTGCTTTCATTATGGGTCGGTGCTTCTGTGCTTCTCGACGCCGAGCCTCCGAGGTATGCCCCAACGGCTTTGAGGCAGTCGCATGCGCTCTCGATTTCACAGGCTCGGGGTCGTCATCCCATGGTCCCCTGAGAATGCAGAGAAGCACATAGAAACACAGCACGAAGCCAAAGACCGCGTCCCTTTGTCGCCGCTCAGTGGTTCCAAACCGGGCAGTGTCGGGGCAACCTGGCGGCGTTGCGTATGTTGTTTGGTGTGATTTGTTCGAAGCAGGAGGAAACTTTTCTCGCGAGGACGGCAGCAACAGGAGATTCGATGTGAAGGAAATGCACGGGCATCACCGCAAAGATGACAGAGTAGTGAGCGACAAAATAGCACACGGAAGGCTTTCTATCAGTGCACTCCAATCACATCTCTTCAGCTATCAGACCTTAGTATGTTGAGAAGAAGTCCGGGCAACCGCCTTGTCTGAAAGTCGAGTTAAGCATCCGCCTACTCCTTAGGTTCCGGGGAGAGCCAACGCGGCGTACGTGGTGATCGCTGTAACAGTGGTTAGCACCTGTGCCCTAGGCTTCAGCAAGCCTTGGACAATCCGACAGGTAGGCTGGGGCGAGGTCGTAACACGGATCTATACAGAAATTTGCCGAACTTGGCCGTCTCAACAAGTCCGCGCGTCTTTTTCGAACATGTTTTTTTGCATGCGTATGATTGATGCCCATACGGAGGGCGAGCCGAACAGGAACTGGCATCTAGAGTGCGTGCGGGAGCTTTCGGCGCATCTTGCTGCAGGCGCTGCGCCGCAGCACAGATTCGCTCCGCCCCCGGCAAGTGCCAGACATCTGCACGGCATCTGAGCTTCTGGAACTGGGCTTCATGTGATGCTCAGGCACTCAAAGTGGAATGCCCCAGCACAGCCTGTACGTTTGCAGAGACAAGCCGAATCAAAGTCGTGCAGCAGCAGGCTGGCGGTCTTGCTGAAGGGATCATTTCAGCTTAGGGTTCTTTGGTGTCCTCTGATTCAAGAGCTCAGGCCGGCAACAACCTGCCGGCATGGGACACTTCGTCGGGATGTGGTGCCGCGGTACATGGCATGAACACCTTGGGTGTGCAGGCGAACATGCCACGCTTGTGCACGTTCCCGTTTTGTAGGCACAAGCTAAAGCCCTGGCATGAGGTCCTGCCTTTCGATGACAATCCAGATGTTGTGCAGGGCTTGTTTGCCGAACGATGTCAGCGCGTTTGTTCTGTAGGGGCACATTGTACTTGGGCCTGCCTGAGGCTACGATGCACGGCGGTATTCGTCAGGACATCCCGGCCCCGGCTGTCTTTACAGGCGAAAGAAATGGACTTCATGTGTGGGTGTGAGGACTACAAGATCTGGAACTTCAAGAACTCTTCCCAGGGCTTGATCTTCGACACGAAGACGTCTGGTTTCCTTTTCAGGACGGATCAGATTGTCGAGCAGACTCGTCGAGAGTTGAGTAGTGTTGTTGTGATCTGGCAAATGCGCCGCTCTTCTTTATTTCGGCTTCAATCAATTCCCAAAAAGGGAGAGCACCTGTCCCAATTTTGCCTGCCCAGCCGGGCCCTGGGCCTTGAATGACGACTCCCGACCTTTTCACCACCGCTTCTTGGTCTTGGTTGTTCAATGCCCCCCCCCCTCCCTCCCTCCCTATTTCAAGTAAGTAAGTCCAACAAAGGGAGAAGCGTCACAAGATGTCACAAGGTGTGAACACCCAAGGTTGGTTTTGAGAAGAGCAAGATCGGCGCAAATGCGTGGGACTCGGCTTCGCAAAAGCGGGGAAGCTGATGCATTGGTACGTTGGTTCTTTATGGCTCTCACGAGAACCGGCCTGAGGATACAGAGCTGGGTTACGCGCAACTCGACCCGGAAGTCAGTCGACCTATATATTATATTATATTATATTATAGTATATTATAGTGTTTTTATATTATTCTCGCTTGAGTTCTATGCCAGTTTCATGCCTGCGTGTGCCAAGGATCAAGAGAACGAGATTGATTGGTCTGG
Source organism: Symbiodinium natans (assembly GCA_905221605.1). NCBI lineage: Eukaryota > Dinophyceae > Suessiales > Symbiodiniaceae > Symbiodinium > Symbiodinium natans. Next base: position 140,361 of record CAJNDS010000258.1, read on the forward strand.
TCGTTGGCAGTCTTGGTTGTGTTGGGATCCTGGCTCTTGTTGGCGTCTGGTCGCAGTTTGAGTGGACGACTCAGAGCATCTCCTGGAGCAATCACAACGTCACATGCAGGCCATGTGCCATGTGCCGGCTGATGCAGTTCTGACCAGGATCCACTTGGAAAGGAGGAGCCTTCATCGAGAACTCCGAAAAGAGGAACATCATGCAGCCTCGAAGCTGGCGCAGGCAAATGTCGCTTTCTACGGTCGTATCCCAAGGTATCCCTCTTCACCCGACCACACACTTCAGCCTCTCAGGGCTTTGTCTCACTGATATCACTCTCCATTCCACGTGGACATTGAGGGTCTGGGGCGAAGCACTGACAGAGAATAGCTGCTCAACCTACTGAAGTCCATTACGATCGCGAATTCGTGGCTTGCACGAAACGCGCCGTCAAATAAATTGAAATCCTTTTTTCCGCCGTGCAACAAAATTTTGGAATTTCGGTTTCGGCAAAAGGTAGCGTGTTGGCGGCCCCCCAAGCCCCGAACTTGTCTCCACCGCCGGTTGAGCCTGAGGTTGCCAAGTAAGGCCTTCGCAGTGACAACCGCGATTGCCATTCTGAATTTTACAGTCCTTACCGTATTGCAGAAAGAGAGAAAGAGAAAGCCAAAGAGCAAGAGAAAGAGAAAGAGAAGGAGAAAGAGAGAAAGAACGAGGAAGAGAGAAAGAAAGACAAAGAGGAAAGATAAAGATACAGAGAGAAGAACATGTACAGAGAGAACACGACACCTTAACACCCAAGCCCCGAAGCACAAACCGTTAAAGCCACAGAATCCCAGCCACAAAGCCCAAAAAGCCAAGCCACTACAGTAAACCTTTGAACCCAACCACATTTCCTTGCGGTAACTTTCTTGACCGGGTGAATGTCGAAGCATGCCCGTCACCTTGTGACCGAGCTGATGGTTTCACTCAAGACGGATTCCCTTCTTAGTACCGCTGTGGTTGACATGCCTCGACGTATGTTTGCGCGCTCAAACAGCAGTCGTCGGCAAAAGGGTGTCACCATGAACCGTTTGCGCACTGGGATTGGTGAGCGTCTGAAGCACCGAGTTGGGTTGCGAGGGTTGGTTGAGGCCTATCGTAAACTTGCGCGCGCATACATCTGTGTACAGACGTGCTTCGAGACTGCAAGTGCTACTCGAAGGTTGGAATGGAGCTGTGGTCCGAATACCGAGACGACATCCATGAATCCCACGAGGCGGGCCATATTCGCGGGCGCATTTTGTTTCTCGCCTGCGATCGTTTCCATTGCGACACCGTTGTGCAGGCGCAGATGCTGATGAAGCTGCTGAACGTGACGTACCAGAGCTTCGAGGTGCTAAGCTGAAGCAAGGCACCTCCATTCCAGGTCGAAGCCCCTTTTGCTGCAGGCCCGGGTCAAGGCCACAGTGGACGAAACATCCAAAGACCTTGGCTTAAACAAAGAGAAGGCAGGAGCTCCCTGAAGCTTCCTCGATGCGAAAAATGGTCGGGGTGTAGTGCGAAACCTGGAGGCCGCCAAGCTGGCTGACACACTCCTTCACCTGGTGAGCTTCCCAGCACTTGGGTCCGGGGTTCTATGGGGGCGCACGCCACTGCCCGATCCACAGATTCCATGCTACGTGAAGCCCGGATTTCTTTATCTCTCTCTCACACTTACTCTCTCTCTCTCTCTCTCCCCCGTCCTCCCTCTCTCTCGCTCTCCCTCTCTCTCTCTGTCGTTCCCATCGATATCTGCAAGTTCGTTTGGTCCTGCGTGTTAGGTTGCGGATCAGCAACAGATGGGGCTCAAGCACACCAAGAGGTGCGGCCCCTCTCGCATCTGTTTTGCCTCCGGCGTGCTCGAGCTAACTCGCTCTGCTGCTGAGGCTTGTGGATCATTTAGTCGAGGCCGGCAAGCGTGCCGTCCCGCTGGAGAAGCACACAGAAAAGGAGGAGAGCACTCCCTGTCACAGCGTGGGGTCTGACCGAGTCTAACCAGATGCCAGTCTGTCTGCTTCTTGGCGCAGGTGTTGCAAGAGATGCAACAGGAGGAAAAGATGATAGAAGAGGCCACGTTGCAAGATTGGATTGGCCTGAACAATCGCTTCTCGCATTTTCGCATTTTCGCGTTGTTGCTTGTCGGGTCACAGAGTCCAGGGTAGGACGCAGCCGCAAGCATGTGTAAATCAAAAGAAGGGTGGTGTGCGCTCGAGAAGTCTCTGCTTGCCGGAGCAAACATCTGCCTAGAAGGAAAGGCACAGGAGACAGAAACTTGCTTGCGCCCAGCAAAACTATCTCGACCAGCCTGCTGTCCCTCGCATCGAACAAAGCAAAACCTTACCAAAAAGCGGGCCCAAAGACCCGAAGCAAAGAAACTGCATGTGAGCAACAGACCATCCAGCAAAACTAAGGTCTGTCGCGATTCAGCGTGCGACTGTTGGCCGCCTTACGAGACACACATCGAGCGAGCCTCCTTGTATGGGAGTCTGAACCAACGTCGCCAACGTCATGCATGGTAGCCTTCCACGTCCCAGTCATCAAGTTTCCGAAAGTTGGGATTGTAGATGTCCCGCCCCCATTCCGCTCGGTGCTAAACGCTTCGCTCACGCCCGTTGTCCAACAGGCATCCATATCGGGATTTTGCCATTGCAAGCGGTGAAGCCTGCTTCTAACAAGGCAATCATGCCTAGACGCGGCACTCACATGCGATCATGAGCACCAGCGCAACTTGCCATGAACTGCGCCTGAATAGGACAAGGGACGCTCCTCCATCCAGCCTGTTGCAGGCACAACATCCTTGCGCCAGAAAGATCACCAAGAAGAGACTTGTATGTCGGCTGCTGGCAAGCCCTCACATGTCATGCAGCGACTCCGATGGCGGCATTTGTGCCGACTCGAACATCGGTCGTGCCACTGTCCACTTCCCGTGGCAATTCTTGCGTGAGATTGGAGTTTCAGCAGCGGGTGAGCAAGAAGTTAGCCATGCCTAAACCCTAAAACCCTAAAAGCTTAAATCCTAAAGCCTAAAGCCCTAAACCCTATGCCTCGGTCCAAAGACTCCTGAAGCTCTGAAGCACTGTGAAGCAGCTCAGAGCGTGCAAGGAGGGCGAACCTGAAGATGCCCTCCCGGGTGACAACGAGACAGACCCTTTGAAAGGCATCTTGACAGCAACCTACTCCGGAGAGCGGGCTGTGGAGGGATGTTCGGGGGGGGGGGGGGGGGGGGGGGGGAGGGGAGGGGGATCTGCGATTGTCCCGAAACGGCCGCCAAGGAATGCTAGATGGTTTCTTCTGGGTCTTTAACGACTATGAGAGGCGCATCAAACTCGAACGGCTGATGCTGTGATCCTTGAGAGTGTCTGGTGATCTGTCTGGTCGTGGATGCTCCAGGGAATTCTCTGGCAAGCCACGCTCCATGCTTCACCCGGGCAACAAAGCCTATGATGCCCTGAAGGCTCTGTCCTTTCCACCCCCTTCCTCTCCCTGCGTGCCCTGGGAAGCCTGCCAGGCGCTGGACAGCAAGATGAACGACCTGACTGAGGCACAGATCGCCGAAGAGTTCCGGCCTCGGAGCACAGGCAGAAGTTTCCCTTCTAACCCTAACCCGAAACCCCTAAACCCGACACTTTCAACCCTAAACCCTAAGCCCTAATCCCTAATCCGAATCCCTGAATTTCTTGGGCGGGTTTGCCGTAGGCTGGACAAGATCGACCTAAACGACGTGGGCGCTGGCCTTGGCTCCGGCCGGGTATTGCCAGCCCGGGACATCGTCGAGGACCGTGATGGGGCTGGGGTAGTTGTAGGAATGCTTAGGGTTTAGGGTTTAGGGTTCAGGGTTTAGAAAGAGAGTCCTCGGAGCCCTCTTCGAAAGTTCTCTCTTCGAGAGTTCTCTCCGAGGAGCTGCTGATGATTGGCACCATACCCTCGAAGGAGCTGCGGGGATTGGAGGAGGCGCCTTGGAAGTTGGAAGGTTTCTTGAGGGCAAGCCTGACTCCAAGACAAAGGACGTAGAAGCAACAGAAGATAGATGGAAGTCCTTAGCCACCTGAAGATGAGGGAGGGAGTGCCTGGCTCGCCCCTAGGTCTGTACTCTTGCCTGTAAGAAGAATAGGCTCGGACTCCTGGAAGCAGAATTGGCAAATGCTGAGTCTGAGCATAGTCCGGGGTCAAACAAGTGGGAGTGGTATGAGTGCCGACAGGCGCGAAACAGAAACTTGGGCTTGGGGCTTGAACCCGCTTCGCCTGAACCAAATTCGGCCTAATCTAAGAGGCAACATTTGCTAGAAGTATAGAATGTGTTATTATGACCCGTTGCAGGCCTGGAAGTCTGGGCAGCAGGACTCTGTTGTATACATTTGAGCTGTATTATCCCCTGTGGGCAGCATACTGTGATTTCACGAGTGCTGCATACTGTGATTTCACGAGTGCTGCAGGGAGTTCCTGCAGGATTCGGTGCGAGTCTTTGGCAGGCTGGCTGTGGCTTGGACCATGCACCAAGAGCAGAGTCTTGATGAGCGAGAAGCCTCAAGGGCCACCAGCAAAGCTTGTTTGCACCTAGGCCATGCACGAGCAACACAGAATTCCATCTGGCTGGTTGCAGAAGGGTGTTGACGAGGACATAGACACGGTAGCCGCTTTT
>CAJNDS010000258.1:150000-240622 GCA_905221605.1 Symbiodinium natans
GTTCTCGATGAGCAGACGCTGACGCCAGGGTCGGTATGACTTGGCAGACAGACTCGACAACCACAATTCAGCCCCGAACGAGTACATTTCAGGTTGGCGCTGGTTGCTCTGCTGTTTGGCTCTGACAATCGCTGAAAAATTTGCGGTTCAGGTCATGCTGTGACTGTGAACCCGACCGATCCAAAGAAGGCCTGTGCTAAGTACGAGCTCATTGCGTGATGCGAACTGTGTGCGAAGTGCCATGAATCGCCATGAAGTGCCATGAAGCGCCAGAAGAGCTTCATTATGGTTCATTATGGCACAAAGCTCCGCTCTCTGGGAGTCTGAGACAGCCTGAGAGGTGACGATCCGCGTCGGCTGGCCGGATCCAAAGCCACAGCAAGGGGCTCAGGATTGCTTCGTCACCACAAGCCGTTTGTGGGAGATTGTGGGAGGTTTGACAAGGCTTCTTTAAGTCTACGGTGAAGTGGCCACAGGTGTTGGCTGTAAAGGAAGGCTTCTCCTGGCATCCGATAGCAGATGACGACGGCGCATTGTGTACTTTTTGTATGATGTGCTTCTGGCAAGCTGAGAGAAACTTGTAGCGGCACAGGCGGCGACGATGAATACAGACAGCGAGAGAGAGAGAAAGAGAGAGAGTAAAAGACCCTGGCACGTTTCAGTACAGAGCCCTTGTGCTAGGACAGCATAGTGGCACAGTTTTGATTGATCTTGACATGTTGCTGCCGATGGCGACGCGCGAGCCATGAACCCACAGGAGGCCCCGTTGTCTTTCGCTTACCGTCTCAATGCAGCCCAGCTTACATGAAGTGCTTCACTCGCATTCACGATAGCTACTTAGCAGGCAGCTGTGTTCTCAAGTGCATGTGCTTGGTGCCAGGAGTTGCGTGTAGCGGTGTCTTATGGTGCCCTCGAGCCCGTTGCTGCTGCCCTGAGAGCAGGAGATCTAGGGGCCTCTTGTTCATGTCATTACGTTGAGGCAGAAGTCCATATCAGATTCCACGAAGAAGGAGCAAGTGTGCATGAGCCTGGACCAGCTGGCGGATGGCTGCCCATACATACGGCTGCCTCCAGCGGCAATCTTGGCCCCCTTGACTTCATAAAGAGCTTCGTTCAGACTCTGCTTTCAATTGTCCCTGGTTGCAGCTCGAAGACTCCAAATCCTAAGGAGTCCTGAAGATGCTCATCGAGCATGCGGCAAACATTCATCACGCCACTTCGAGGCCCACACTCCTATTTTTTGTTGGAACATCTTGCTCTGTCGGCTGGTCCTCGTCACTCCAAACCCTTTTTGAGCACCCTGAACGTCTACAACTCTAGGACCTCCGGCAAGCCTAAAGGCTCAAACAGACAAAGAGCAAAGTTATCGCAGGATGTCCTTTAAAACCCTCAAGCAAGCCCAACATCGACTTAAACCCCAAGCCACAGGCTCCTCTGCACCCTAAGCCCGAAGCCTTAAGCCTCAAGCAAAACTTGCCCCTGGCCCCAAGGCACAAAACCCTAGCATCCCAAGACAAACACTTCAATTGTCTTCAACTGTGAACTCCAAGAGTGTTGGCCCCAATCACCGAGGCCTCCTAGCAACCCTACGCCCGAAATCTAGTCGCAACCTAAAGCTAAGAGCTCCCAAAGCACCCTAAGCAGTGAGTGCCGCCGTCCCAGAAACATGATCCTGAACCCGAGAAGCTCCTGGTAAAGAGGGCGGCAGAACAAAACAGCGTCGTAAACGCGTCGCATGGTCCTGCAGCCCTGCAACATTCTGCAACACACGGACCACTCGTCGCCAGGTTGGGCGCGCAGCCGCTGCATCTCGCAGCCAAAGAAGGCCACGTGGCCGTGGTTGAGTTGCTGCTGGAGCTGCGGGCTGTCTGCTGCTCAGCAACTGAAGGTTGCACAGGGACAACGCTTTCATGTGCCTTCACACTTCCCATTCCGCAGATGGTCTCTCATTCCCCTGTAGGACATCAATGCCCGAGACAAGAATTGGCAGACTCCCGTCAGCCTTGCGTGCCAGAAGGGGCGTCTGAAGGCGCCGTGATATGGAAGTGTAAGCACTTGTGCACGAGCCTTCTCGCTTTAGGGGTCCTAAGCGAGTCCTAAGTCCTGTAGAGGCTTTCTTTAGGAGTTCCCCGGGTCTGCTGTTCCGGACTCCTGTGGGCCGCGGAAACCGACGGTGCAGCTGGAGGGGCCTTCTGCCTGACTGTTTGTGCAACCGTGCCATAATGCCGTCCTGCAGGTTGCATGCCGGGCATAGTGGGGACCCGTGAGTGTCGCCCGATTTCGCTGTTTTGCGTTTGGGTGCGTGGTCCCGGTTACAGCTGTTGCTGTTGCAGCTGTCTTTTAGGGATGCGCTGTCGTGGTTTGTGGCGGCTGTTGGCCGTGAGCACCGGCGCTATTTTCAGCTTGGCCAGGAACCCATTGGATTCCTGTTGGGGTGTGCGGGATGGAAGGGCCGGAAAACCTAGGAAGGAGATCAGATCCTGGTTTGCTTGTTCCAATTGCCTGTCGGTCGGCGGCCGGCGAAATGGAACATCAAAACCTAAAATCATTAATCTTGCCCTGCAGAGGTAGTCGAGCTTCTTGCGGACTTCGACGCGGATCTGACAAGCTGCGACGAGGGCAGAGCAACACCGTATGATTGGAGCGTTTGTGGGCTTTCCTACATTGGCAATAAATATGAGATGCTCGCCCGCATGTTTGCTTAGAAATCGTCGTGGTCATTCTCACTTCAACACTACGATAAGAGCGCTTTGATGCTTCGGATCCAAGGGACTACGAGAAGATCTGTGACGTGCTGAATAGGCATGGCGCAAAGGTGCCTCCGCGGCACCCCCAAATACGAGAACTGTAGCGACTCTGTAGCTTTTATCCTGATTTTGCTGCTTGCCGTTTCTCACTTTTTGTTTTTCCGCTCTAGATCTGTTCTTGCATCAGGTCCAGGGAGAGAACCTGGGACCGCTCGAACGGTGTCCGTACCCGTCGAGCCAGGGTCTTTGAGGCAGTTGTTTTTTTTGCACTTGGTCGCGTGACAACGTGCTCTGATGTACGTGTGACCGGCAAAGTAAGGTCGTGGACCTGCCAACTGTTGATCCACGTCAAGGAGTCAAGACCCTCCGACTCTCCGAGGCTCGCTCCGAGGCGTAGGAGGAGACAGCGCGAACTTTTGGGGCTTTGCTGCCAAAGTGCCTGCAGCTGCGTGCCAAAGGGCGCTTCCGCTAGTGTATGCAGCTTTCTGCTGAACTGTCCCCGCAGACGGCGAGTCTGTGCGATCATGTCAACGTCGAGACGCTGTCAACGCCCATTTGCTGGAGTTGAAAAGAGTGTGTGCCGTCTTCAGCATGCATACCAGTTTCCAAGGATCGGCGTGCCTTGCAGGAAATGATCAGGCATGGGTTAGATCCTGGGCTCGCATTGCTCAGGTTTCAGGTGCTGTACATCAGCAACCGCCGCGGCCGCTGGCAGCGACACAGCAAGGCCTGAGCTGACCTCCAAGCGCAACTTAGGGAGGTCCCTCGGGCATCTTATGGCTTGTGGGTAGGTTGAGGATGGTTTTAAGGTAGGTTGAGTTGCAGGATGCTGCCTTCCCACCCCATCCCCTGCACCCTAAGCCCTAAGCTCAGGGCCTTTGCGAGGAGCCTTTGAAGCTCTTGGGATGCTCCCTGAAGTCGGTGTGCGCAGCAGTGGATTCAGGTGCAAGCGGCACACTATTCGGAACTCCATCTGCAAGGAATTGACCTCCAAACTGTTGTTGCTCTAACTGCGGGACATGCCATGTGGCCATGCCGCCGACACCTCCCATTGGCTGACCTGGTCTTGCCAAGATGCTCTGGGGTGAACCGCTCATTTCATAAAGCACGACCATCCCCTCCAGCCACAATCACGATGCCGGATGCTCGGGCAATCAATGAGATGGATACGGCAGCTGCGCGTGGCGACGTCCGGGCGACAACCAAATATTTCAAGCACCTTCTGGGCACTCGCCTTTCAAAATCAGCATTCTTATGGAACACGATGCTCAAAGCATATGCGTGTGCTGGTGACCATGAAGGAGCTCGGGCACACTTGCGCCAGATGGTCTGCTCACAGGTTGTCCCGACGCATCGTACATTTGGCAAGATAATGAAAGCAGCCGCCAAAGGCGGCCTCCCCAAGGAGTCAGAGAAGGCTTGGCATGAGTTTTTGCATAGTCTGCGCACTGCCAATTCCGCACCTCTGCGTGATGAAGATTTCCGGCTGAAGGTCAACATGATGATCGATGCTGCTGCAAATGTCGGTGATGTGGAGCGTGCAAAGTACTGGCTGCACCAGCTGGGAGAAGCTATGGCAGATTGCTGGAGTTATGCTGGAGTGCTCAAAGCGTGCGCAAGCCAGAGCAATGCCGCCGAGGCAGTGAGTTGCCTGAAGGAGATGCAAGTCAAGCGAATTGCCGCTGATTCGGTCTGCTTCGTTGCCGCCATCGCAGCATGTGGCCGCAGTGGCGACGTTGACAAGGCACTTGACCTTTTGAAACAGATGCAGCACGACTGTCAGGCAACTTGTCAGGCAGATTTCGATGCTGCCAGTAATTCAGTGCTAAATGCTTTCGCCAAGTCATCGAACGTTGCCGGCGCAGAACAATGGCTTGTAAGCAGCCAGACGACGCCGACGCTGCAGATGTACCACACGTTGCTTGACGCTGCGGGGCGCGCGGGGGTGCCGGAGCGTGCAGAACACTTCTTCCGCCGCATGCTTGCAGCAGGCCACCAGCCCACCGCTCTAACTGCAGGTTCACTGATTACTGCAGTCTTGGGCCGAGAGACGTCGCGATCAGGCATTGATGGCAAGTTTAAGCCACAGCTCGAGTTACTGCAAAGTCTGAATCTTAATCTTGATAAATCTGCACCCGTTCACTTGGCCCTGATCAACGCATTCTCTCGGTCCGCCGCTTGGACTTCTGCACTGAATCAGCTGCACAAGATGTCGGAGGATGGAGTTCTTCCATGCTTGCAGGCATACACATCCGCCATCACTGCCTGTGCCAGGGCATTGCACCTTTGCAAGGTGAAGCATCTCTTTGATGACATCAGCAATGCCCGGCTGCGTCGTGACGTGGTGGTCTATGGCTCATGCATACATGCTGCTGTTAAGTCCAGAGACCGTTCGCTGGCCGAAGACTTTCTGAGACAAATGCTTGACGAGTGCATCGATCCCAATGAGCGGATGTTACAGAGCTTGGGAAAGGTTCTGTCAGTGGAACAAATTCGGCAGCATGGTCAGCGCATGCCAAAAGTTGTGGATGACTTTCGAGCAGCATTCATACATGCTGGTCAACATCTGTTCTTGCAGCAACGTCAAGTGTCATGAGCAGGATCACTGGAACGAAAGCTGCCAAATGCATTGCAAATACACTTTTCCTGTATTAGTTAGTGTGCAGATGACACCAAGTGAAAAAACTGCAACCTTGCTGGGCCGGTCAGGCGATCACTGCCGAAGAGATCATGGGCGAGAAAGAGAGGCCAGGACGGTGTGAGAGTATTTTGATCAGGGTGTCGTGGGGTTCATGCTGTAGCTCCTCGCAAAAGAGAGCGTGGCAGCAAGCCTTTCGTTTCTGCTTTAGCACGGTCGGGTGCTTCCCAACAATTCATGAGTTGGTAAGTTCTTCATGCTCCCTCCAAATAATCCACCTCTCCCCAAAGCCAACCTCTGCCATTTGTTTACTGTGAAGACAGCAACTTCCGCGCCAACATCACCCTTTTAAAGGGACTTCCTTGCTGGGGTTCCTATACCAAGCATTTAGGGGTATCGCTGGGTGAGTCACTATTTTGGGAAGCACCCATGTTAGACCAGAAAAAAACTTGCCGTGAGCTCAAATCGGAGCAGCTGCCTTGCCGCAGCACCCTGCTATTTCGCGTGATGTGCCCGATTCTGCCCCCGCATTGACCCCATAGACTTTCATTTGACAGGTATGTACTAGGCTTACTAGGCTAAGGGCTGGCCACAGCTGATTCCCATCGAAAAATTTAGTCTGGATTCCACGTCTGAGTGGCCATGCCAGGATCGACATGAAAGTTTGCTGGAAGTACACGCCGGCCATGGGGGAATCGGGTCCGGCACCACGGCACGTGGCAGAGGCCTTTGTGGAGTGCACAGCTGCTCTGCTTGCCATGGCTCCGGCATCGACTCGTCATGTGCAGGTGGGTACCCTCACAATGCTGGATCCCAACGCCATGAGTGAATGTCTTGTGAGTGGTGACCTCAGCGGCGGGAGATCAAGAAGCAGCTTCTGGTTCTTGCGATGCGTGTTTTTTTTGCACATGCCAACAGATGCCAACACCAGTGCTACGGGCCGCTCAGGCCTGACAACACTTGTGAAGAAGCAGATGACTCCATATGCGCCTATGATTCTGTCATTCCGGCCAACGCCTCAGTAAGTTCATGTGAGGGTTGACATCGGTGAAATTTCTTGACCAGCCGGTACATATTTTACGAAAAGGTACCTGCACAAATCATCCAGCACCTGCTTAGTTGCTTTGCTGGTCGTTGTCCTTGCATCTTGGATTTACCAGCCTCTGTTCGTCAGCGAACATGAGGACTGCCACCGCAGAGACGGGAAAGCGATACGAGTCGCTTGAGGCATCTTGCACTGCATACACGCGGTAGCTGCCAGCAGGAGTGCACCACACCGCCACAGGGGAAGTTCTTGGATGCAGTCTCGCTCTGTTGTTTTTCGTTCCAGGGCCGGATGCGCCTCAGAATCTACTTCGTCAGGCCTGTGCTCGTGGTCCCGCGTGCGAGCCGGCAGTGCCTTCGCTAGAGTCACCGGCGCGGCTGCAGTTGTAGCTGCAGGACTGTGGCACTGAAAGCCACCTTCACAGATGGTGCAGCCATCGAAGACAACCAGGCGAGTCGCTGCAGTACTGCACCGCAGTGTTTTATGCCTGCTAGGGTGTGTCACGTCAGTGTGACATGCAGGGAGAGGACGAGCTTAACGAGGCAAGACAGTGCGCCATCGCCTACGCTTTGAGGAATCAAGGAAGCTACAACCACAAAAACTCATGAAGCAATGTTTATTTCTTAGCTTGGCTTTCGTGTGCAGCTCTACAAGCTCACTCATTCAGCTGACCTCAAGTTACATAGTGCTGTGGGTGGCCTTTGTGAGCTGATCAGCACAGGTACATCTGCGGCAAGTTGTTCAGGGAGGTCTGGTCAAACGATGAGGAGTTTGGCTTTCCTATGCCCAGAGGCAAGGTTCATCTTCCGCTCGGAAAAACCAGACACTTGCTCGCTTGTTGTTTCTGTTCTTGCACATTGCTTGGCGGCTTGTGGCCGTGACGTGCATCTTCTTCTCGACTTTCTTGTTTACTGTACTCTACTTGTTGCTGCTTCCTGGCCACCATCTTTATACAGTCTGAGCCTCCGAGAAACCTGAGTTGAATCAATCGACGACTCGACGATTGTGTGTGTGTGTTTCCCATGGCACATGCCGCTCTCGCCTGTCCGGAGCAGGCTCCGCGATCGGAATTGCGTTCCCGCTTTGGCGCGGTGCGCTTCTTCGCGCTTCAACCGCTCCGTTTCGCACAATGTGGTTGCCTAGTGCGTCCACTCTCACCTCTTGAAGTGCATAACCGCCGTCGCACTTTGGGCCGTGATCGTGCTCCTGTGAGTGATTCTTGTGATCTTGATTGAGCTTGTTGTCTTCGCAAAAGTTTGCCCTCCCTCGATGCAGACTCTGTCTTCTCTTTTGTTGCAGGCTGCTACTATCGAACCTATGGTCAGACGCAGGACCTTCGCACAAAAGATTCCGCAGCCCTCTCAAACCTCAGCGTTCAAAGGGGGTGCTCGCCGTGCTCGCACTGCTGACCTTGCAGGAGCTCAACATGCTGTTCGATCGAAAGAATGGACTTGCCCCGGGCAAGTACTACCAGGCCCAGTGAGTTCAAGTACACTTGGGTGCATGTGCATGTGACATCACAAAACGTGAAGGTTGTGCTCATGGGCGTGGCTATGGACGAGGCGCCCTGCATTCTGCAGTCACCACGCGTTGAGCCATTGCATGGCTAAGTGTCTGCGGATCATCTCGAGGCGATCCGCGACGGGGAGTATGTGCACATATTCACCACGGATGCTCTCGACCAAGACATGCCGTCATGGTAACGACATCCAAAAGAAACCTTGAAGAAGCACACGCTTGAGCTGAACCCGACCCGTTCTTGAGGATGTGGATCTCCATCCATACATTGCCTTGGAGCGCGGCATTGCAACACTCTATAGATCACCGCAGGACAGGCAATCCCCCTGCATGTGCGACGGACGTGATCTCAATGTCCGGAGTTGTTCAGGACCCCGCTTACGGCTCGCAGGGTGTGAAGTTTGCCGAAACCGATGGCGTAAAGATCTCGAGCGGTTCGGGAACAGAGCTACTTGGATGGTGACAGTTCAATTGCCAGAGTCTCGTGTGCTTCTGTCATGACCTCCATGGAACTCCTGAGGATGCTGGAACTCAAGGGTGGCACGGAGCGGAACTCTGCATCCAGCGCATCTGGCAAGCTGATTTGATGGCATGAAAGTTGGATATGTAGATACACACTTACAGTGTTAGGTCTCATGTAATTATGACAATCAAGCTCCTTGTGCAGGAGTTGAGGCTTGAACTCAAAGGCGACCCTTTGGGAGGTGGAATCTCTGCGTGCAGTCCTCAGAGGTCATGATCGGAAGAAATACCCATGGTAACGACAAGCAATACATGTTATATGGGTTAAAGATGAATTAAGCAAGATTGATTTTGAATACTCCAGATCATGACCACGCTCAGGTCCGCAGTCTTGCGACTCTACTTGTGGCCGTTGACGCAGTGGAATGTGGCAAACGCCTGCACTGTCATGTGCATCGCGCACGACCAGGCAGCCCTCCCTGAGCTGTCAGCACCGTGACATGTGCTCATACAACAGTGTACGATGGTACGACTGTTCCTCATAAAAAGAGCAGTATGTCAGTACGTGTTGCGAACACTTCTTTTGTGGCAAGAATCTGTCTGCCAGGTGTCAGCACCCTGCGGGGCCGTCCAAGACTGCAAGGGTGACGTGGGGGCGCACAGTCTTGAGGGAAGCTCAGGGCAGTCAGGTAACGAGATTTCAAGGGATTTTGTGAGCTTGGGGTTTCGCTGCCTCAGGCGATTCTGTTCCTCTCTTGTCTCTCGAGGGGAGCGCACAACAGACGCCTGCTGCTAAAGGCCATCATACCCAACTTTCAGCAGAACTACCTGCGCATCGTGCTCCCCTCTGCCATGGCCACCATGACAGAGGTTCCCTTAGCCGTGTTTGTCAAGTTGGCAGGTGTATCTGACTGCAGGAACTAGAAGTTTCACTACAGTGCCCCCGAGAGCGTCCACGTGCCCTGTGCAGTTTATCAGCCACACGCTCGTCTTCCCTGACTTGGTCCTGCCCACTGGTGGCTGGGCACTTGGTGTGCTTAGCGCATCTTAGAGCCCTTTGAGCACTTGCAGATGCATGCAGACATGCAGATGCTTCTTCTTTCCCAAGACGCCAAGAGATGAAGCATCAGGATTCTTCTCCACCCGGCTGGCTGCACAAATCTCCAAGGTGGGTGAGCAGAGCCCAACTGATTCAGGACCTTGACTTAGGTAGCGATGTTGGGCTGTAGCGGGCAAGAGGCGGATGACACAAAGCCGCACTACACGGTCAGCAGTGGTGACTACATCTACAAGATGCACGATGAGGGTGTCTCATGCTTGGCTTTCAGCAGGGCGGGAGGGGGTACATGACAGGGTGCTCCCAACTTGTAATGTCCGAGGTCGGTGTTGGCAAGCTGGTGGAGTTCTATGGTGATGGTGACCAGAGCCCGTTCCGCGGGGACCGGCTGTGCGATGCACACATGAAGCTCGTGGTGTTAGCAAAATAAATATCGAAGACTTGAAGAGATGTTCTGCTATGCCAAGTGGCGACTTTTGTAGGCACATGTCAAAAGGCCTTGATTGGCAGGACCAAAGGAACATCCTGTATGCCAACTTGGTGCTTCCCTCCACCCTCTTCGCAGCAGTGCAGACCGGCGACGTACCCCGGCACGAGAGTCACATGATGTCACATGTACAGGCTTCTCAGGATTTGACTGCAGTAATGACTCATCAGAACATATCAGAACTCAACGTTTTGTCAAGTCTTGCATCTGTTTAGATTCGCCGAGGCATACATGACTCTGACGTTACCCCAGGGCTACGAGTGTGCACAAGTCTCAGCAAGCAGGCTTCATTGTGCCCTGGACAACTACTGCCAGCCAGAGAGCAAGTTAAGAGATGTACACGCGGTTCAATACTGCTGTTTAGTGAGGTGCGAACTCCTGACGTTAACGGCGAGTCGCCATGGCGTGCAGAGGAACCTTTCAGCAAGCTTTTGGAGGATTGCTGTGCTTGCAGCGATCCGACACGTCTGGCCAGGACGATCTGGGCGTCTTCCAGGGGAAGATTCCTCAGGGCACTGGATCGCCAGACGAAGGGGGCGGCACGAGGCATGCTGCCAGACGATCTTGCCCGAGAAACCACTAATGCCATGAATGCATGTTTCCGTTTGATCAGGGGGTGGTCAGTCCAAGACAACAATTGTGCGCTTTCCTCAATGTTGCAATGCAGCTATGACCTACATCGCAAGACTGTTATATTGTCCATTCCAACAACACGATGTTGATACATGAGGTGTACACGCTGCGCCAGAATGCAGTCATCTACGCTGGCAGCTCCTTGTACATTCGGGACTGGATCTCAGAACGGATCGGAGCAACAACGGTGCGCTTCTTGGAGGAGACCCAGCGTGCTGTGCTCAGGTCACGGCAAACAACCCAGCAACTGCGCTACAGCGGATGGATCCCACCAACCGCTGGCAGGTGCTCATGGTAAGAACCAAGACGCATCACACGTCAGAAGGTAGCAGGTGCCCTGGCCCCCGAACCAGGTGAGCCTGACCAGCAAAGGCTACCACCAATATGAGGTCACTTTCCCTCCAGCCCCTTGGTGCAAAAAACTCCTTTCACTCAGATCACTGCGTTACTTGGGGGCCCTCGGAGCTGCCTCAGTGCTTCTCAGGTGATCTTCAACACGGTCATGCAAAACTTCAGCTCCAATACGGCCGGCGCCTTGGGTCCGTAGCTTCGGTGGAGAAAAAAGCCTCCATGAATCTCTGAGTTGAGTTGGGTTGGGTTGAGCTGATTCGAGTTGATTCGAGTTGAGCTGAGCGCTGGCAGGCAGTTCTGGGAAAGCTCATGCAACCGCTCATAGTGCCGTCGAACTGGATGTATTCTGCCAGACACTTAGAATCGTTTCCAGGCTTCATCTTTGATGCGCTCCTAAGCTGCTTTGGCTCAGTTTCGCGGACCGCCGAGGAAGGAGGACTCGTGATGTCGCAGGGTTACTTGAGCATCTTCTTCCGCTCAGAGCAGGCCCATTGGCAAACGAGGAACTTGGCAAGCCGAAATGCATGAGTTTATATCAAGCTGAGGAGCTGCTATTATGTTGCTGATAGTGGCAGCCCAATGGCAGGGCACGGGTGTGGAAGCATCATTGCACGTTGAGGCGCCAAGCTGTGTCTGGGAGTCATCGTGGATGTGACTTGCGGAGGGGATGATCTCAGTGCTCTTGTGCCATGAACTTTCAGGCTCCATCGGGCTTCTCTTTCGCGCCGAACCCCTGCCAAGTTCAAGACTTGGAGGACGCATCAAACATCAACACATGAAAACATGCACAAAGCAACAAACATCTGATTCTCTTGATGTCTTTTGAACCTTTTGATGTGATCACACAGCGCTGCAGGATACGTACTATGCAACCCCCGGGCAGATGGAAGGGCCCACGCGCCGCCTGCCAGGCGTCTCAAACATGGAAGTCAAGTTGCTGATGTGGCTGCACCCTGCACACCCTGCACACCCTGCAACCCGGCCAGGCTTCGTGTCCTGTGAGCACCGGACATATCCCTACAACCATGCTGCCATCAAGCTGACGGGTGCAATACTGCCCGAGCCTGAGAAGATCTGGCGATGCCTTGGCCTGGAATAGGACCTTGGGACTTGCGAAATGCAGCTGCAGGTCGAATTCCAACTACGCCTTCGGGCTCTGGGCCTCAAACGCAGAGGCATGAGAGCCAGCGCATGATTCGGCCCTATGGTTGGCATTTGTGCATGTTCCACATGATCTAAGCAGTCGGCAGCGTTAGTACTGTGCGCCATGCATGCCTGTCAGATGTATGCGGAGTCTCAGAGAACCGGCTGGAGGAGCACTGACCTAGGCAGACCATTAAGTGTAAAGTTATGGTGGGACCAACTCTGAGAAGGATCTACACGCTGGACATGAACGACTTCAAGGTGGTTGCAGCCTTGGTTCATCTGGGGTCGGCAACAAATGTGGCATAGGTACAGTCAATGACGATCTTTCGGTCGTTCCATTCCACAGCATCTGCTGCATTTCCTGGAATCGAGGATGCGACGCCAGTGCCGATCCCTGCGTTGGCGCACACAGCGACAAGCCTGACGATGCCGGACACGCAGATGAGCTTCGGTCTCTACCGGGTTACTTGCTGGCAAGCAGAAGTCATAGCAGGGGGATGTCGCAGCTGTGACAGCAGTGCGTCAGCCACGATTTTCATCCCAGGCACAGGTCAATACACAGACGACGCTGAACGTACAGGCATTTGCAATTAGTGCAGGGCTTTCCGCGCTTTCAACTTCCCTTGATTCAACTTTTCTTGGGAATTGCTGCGGCAGGTGTCGATACAGAGCACCATCCCTTACACGATGCTGGGGCCTCAGCACTGCCTTGCGATCCTGGCACGTCAAAAGTTCAGATCTGTCCAGCTGTCGTCAACGTGCCTGTGGAAGGTCCATGCAGAGGACATGGGTGACGGTTCTCCCTCTCAGGGTCCACGCCCCAAGAGCAGCACCTGCTGCACTGACAGAGAGAGAGAGAGACCAGATGACATGAATTGACATGAATTGACATCACCAATACTGATAATACTGCAAGGTAGTTGAGCAGATCACGTCGACTCTGCGAGTGGGGGCCCTTTCCAGCTTTGCCGTGACGACAGTTGCTGCCTCAAACCTATGGTGTGCAGTGGTGATTCGACGGTAAGGTAGCAGCACCTCTTGGGTCAGCTTCCTAAGCTTCCCCTTGTCTGGAGCAGTGTTTGTGGACCAAATGCATCGGAATGCAGTCTCGTAGGTGCGCAGTTCCTGCTTCTTGCCAGGTATGACTGGGACTTCACCAACGCCGAGTTCCGCCATCTTGCTCCCTTCCCGAACACGTCCGAAGCCAAATCAACACATCGAGCACTGTGCTAATGTGTAGGGCAACTTCAAGTCTGGAAAGGACTGAGAGCTTGTGGCTGATGGGGGCCACGGGCACACTGCCAGGCAATGTTGAGGCTGCAGTTTGCGTTGCCGGAGAAACGGTCGCAGTGCAGAGGCGGATTTCCACAGCGGCAGGGCAACATCCTCCTTTGGAGCCAGGCCATCCCGTTGTCACCTGTTTCATCTTCCAGCGGCCATGGATGAGATGTCTTCTCTCAGGCCAGGATGTATTGGCCGAATGAGACGTACGGGTCATCCCAAGCGCGCTTGATGGTTGATGGTGCGGTGCAGGGAATACCTTGTAGCCGCTTAGAGCTCTTCTTCAGGTTGTCACCATCCCAAAATTCCAGACAACTTCGAATCATTCAGAAACATCCGAGACCATTCCAAATATGTCTTGATTTTGCAGCTTGTGCGCATATGCTGATGTTTTGCTAGTGCCCCGAGCAGACAGGTGAGGGAAGTCAGAACGCAACAGGACCAGAAAGTGTTCAAAAGATGTCTAAATGCTGCAATGGCTAAACATTCTGAAGGAAAGCGTAGGGATCATCTGGGATTGGGCTCTCCAGGGCTTCTCTTGCAGACAGGAGACCCAAGCCAGGAAACCCGGCGGGGAGAAATGGAGAACGAGCGAAGAGAACCGTCAGGCTACAATCTGACAATAGCGAACGAGAGTGAAGAATGTAAGCAATCGAAAAAAGACGAGAAGCACTCGACAACCTAAAGGATCAAAGAACAGCAAAACCACCAATGCGAAACGAGTCCAAACAAAAGCATGTTTTTCTGTGCGGCCATCTCTAAACCATGTTTCTGGAGACCGAAAGCCACTGCACGCCCAAAACGCTGCTACCCATGCTTCATCATGCAACTCCAAGCGTGGACTTTGTGGACATGACAAGCAGCCCGATGACTCGGGTGCGCTCCTTCTTTTTTTTTGGTTTTCGCTTGGCGCATTCCGCCTTAGCGGGAGCGTCGTTTTGAAAGAGGCCAGGACACAAAACACAAGTTGTTGAGAGAGAGGCTGCCACACAAAACTTCAATCGCACGGTTGGCTAAGGAAGTTGGCAGTGTTTGGGGTAGCGATGTGTTCGGAAACAGTGCATTTGGCTTGCAGTGCTTCAGGCTTGCAGTGTTTTGCTTGTTTACTCGCAGTGACTTGGGATAGGCATCATTTGGAGCTTGTACTGATTTTTTGGGGCAGCAATGTTCGGGGCTTGAAGCGTTTAGGCCCTTCAAGGTTCACTAGCTCTGCTTTACTTGGACCACTCCAGCGGTTGAACAGAAGCCTTTGTGCTGGGGCAGGTTTCAGACCTACGTTCGGGTTCCGGATCGGCATGGGTCTCAGCTCATGCGGCATTCTCTTGCAGGACATGAAGGATGTGAAGAGTTGGCTTTGCTCCAAGGACCCCAACCACTGCTCCAAACTGGTTCATCTTCGAATTCGGATATGCCAGGTCCCCATGAAGTCTTCGAGATCTGTGTCCATGCCGTCCATGGCATGCTCTTTACTTTACGTTTTTGGGCCATGAGAAAGGGCATGCTGAGCAAACGGATCCTGGAAGCTCTGCCTTCGCCATTGGCAGTGAAAGGGGCACCGTCGGTGGCCAGCGCCTTGCTTTGGTGCAACATTCCTATGTAGTAGTTCAGCGTTGCGAAGCTTAGCGTGTTTTCCCTTTGTGGATGCCAAGCCATGCGAGCCAACCGAATTTCACCATACCATGCCTCAGGTCTTCACGTTGTTTCTTTTTCACCAGTTGTTCCGCTGCTTCATGTGTCAGTAAGCCTGCCAGCGCCGTGTCTCACGCGCTTCGACACTGCCGCCAAGGGTTTGCATACTAGTGCCCGGTATGTAGAGCGTTCCATAGGGCATTTCGCAAGTACTGGCTCAAGCCCCTCGGTCGTAAAGCTCCTGCAGCCTTAGCCCCATGGCCACCCTCCGGCCATCCTAGCAATGATGTGAGGATCACATAGGATCATCCCTTCCGCCACAGCAGTTGCAACCACGGAGCACTGGGACGACCACGGGCTGGAGCGGCTCCTTTGCTACCTGGAGTTCTTCGATCTATTTGCCTGCGGACCAGTGTCGAAACGATGGCATTCATTGCTTGCACCTGCGGGTCTTCCTTGGCGACAGGCCGTGGTTTGGGTGGCAGGGCCTTTCTTTTCTGTGTGCGACGAAATCGACAGAGGACTTCTGACTAGATGGCCAGGAATTGAAGTTTTCCTGCCAGAGTTGCAATCTCACGAAGGTTGGTCAGAATCAGTCCTTGTTGCCCTACCCCTAGGAGCTCGACCTGCAGCCGAGGTGGTACCAATCCAGTCATGGCCTCCTATAGACTATAGATCACTGCTGTATCAGACCTTGCGCTGGCCGGTCTCAGCATACAGTCAGCCTGCTCGAGCGACTGTGAGTGGCCGGTTCTTCTCGAAGGCTTCCGGGGGGTGCTTTCCGCTCTGCCCGCTCTGCGCCGGAGTTGCTTTTTATCAGGGTGCAGGGTTCACGCGTGCGGATATTGCAACCGGATGGCAAAGCTTCATGCTATGCAACCTCTCATCCGAGCGCAGCCTTCTGCTGTCAACCCTTTTCGCAAACATGGGGGTTGCTGAAGACATGGCGCCAAACATTGCTGTGCAACTACGCCCTGCCAGCACGGAGGAGGAGGAGCAGGAGAGGCCTCTTGAGGATGTTGTCGGAGATGCTGCACCTGGCCTCAACTCTCGAAGTGTCATGGAGATGGAGATAATCGATAGCTTTGCCACTCTCTGGCGAGGTCCACGGAGCTCTATGGCACAGAACATTATTGGCATTGCGCTGCCCTGCAGCTTTCGCCTGCGAATATCTGGAGTTTGTTTGGCTGAACTTGGCATGATGGCCTTTTTCTGTGAGCAGGTGAACAAGACGGCCTGCACATCACGGACCCGCGTTGGCCGGTACTTGGACGATCAGCCTGCGAGATTGCCCCGAGCGCATGTGTTTGGGACGCGTGTTTCCTCAAGTCCTTCTGTTCCCTGGGCGTGGCTGCCGCCGAATAGCCTGAGTTCTCTCGAGGGGGATCCGTCTGAGGTCTGTCCGTACTGTGGATCCAGTGGCCTTCTGTTGGATTCCTCTGCTGTGAGTGTGTTGTCCTGGGAGGCCGAGCAGGCTTCGGCTTGCATCGAAGCAGATCACGCGTTCCACGGTAGCCTTTGGGTCTGCAGTGCCTCCCACTTGTGGGGCTGGAGGTGGCGGCGTGTGGGACTTCGAGTGACGGAGGAGTGACGAGATCAGATCAGATGCCTTCAGCAAAACACGCCTTCTCCGGTACGTGACAGAATGACTGTGCCAAAGAAGTTTGTGGCTTGTTTCACACGTATTGCATTCGTTTGTACTCATGTTGTGCTCATGTTCTGCATTTCATACCAAGCCCCGCCGCCGCCCAGGATGGCAACTCACTAGCCACGCGCCACGCTGCTTCAGCGGCCCGGGGCTGATACGACTTCCTCAGGCCTATGGTAATGCGGTCATAGCTATATAGTAATCCAATCTTATGATACTACAACGACGCAAGAAAGCTTCATGCTAGAGCCTAGGCTAGTATAACAAGCTAAGCATACAGCTGCTCAAGATGCCTTGCGTGGTTGCAGGGACCAGAGCTGACGTGTTCGCACGGCTTCGCTCCCTAGGTGCCCGCTCCAGCGGTGCAGTCCCTAACCGACGCCGCCCTGGAGTACAACACGAACGTGGAGGGGAAGGCCGCGACTTTGCTCTCTATGTCTTGTGCATTATCCGGTAAAGCAGGGTGCCCTACATCATTTTTCTTGCGTATACTTGCTCCTCCACCCAGAAATGCATGCGCACAATGCTCTTCAGAATAGTTTTGCCAATACGCACCAAACCCAGCGATTAACTTTGATGAAACCCTGAAGGAAATCATTCAATCGGGAAAGTCTATGCTTCAAAAGGCAGAGCATTCCTTGAAAGGCAGAAGCTAATTCCGGGTATCCTGTCAGGTTCTTGAATGGATACAGACACACCAGAAGCAAAGCTGTGCAAGCCTTTTGTAAGTCTTTCCGTACCGCAGCGAGCAGCAGATTGCATATTGATGCATGGTTCCTTGTGGTGTGGCATTGCGTACGTCATGTTTGCCACCTGATACCACCGTAATACCACCTCCATGTCAGGTGAATCCTATCACTTTCCAGGTCCAGACCATCAGCCAGGTCAGCTTAACCAGCCGAGCAGCTTACTGCCAGCAGCTGGGGTGAACTGCACATGGAGCTGCCTTTTGCTTAACAGCAGCTCTTTAAAGCGCTGTGGCAGGTGCCGCAGGGAGGTGGCCTGTTGATTGAGGGACCACTCGGCTTCGAGTTCCCCAATCCGTGCACCCCGGAGGCCCGGCCATCACCCTTGGCCCTTTCGGCCTTCCCTCGGTTTCCCGCTTCCCCATGCTTCCCCCTTTGCCCCCCCTTTGCCAACCCTTTTGCCCCCCGCTTTGCTACCTTTTGCCCCCCCCGCTTTGCCCCTTTTGCCCTTTCAGAGGTGGCTCCTTCCGCTCGTGGCTCCACGTATCAAGTCGAGCCCATGGCATCGAAGGTGTTGAGGTGCGGAGGGTGTCGTGGGCTTTCCTATCAAGCAGCCGAGCAGCATACTGCATCTCGGCCCAGTCTGCCGACGGACGTGGCATGCAGCTTTCAGCAGACGACTGGCCCTGCCGGCCGAAGTATCATCAGGCCTCTGGGGTCTGTGGATCTTGTGGCTAATGTTGGCTACGGCTGCAAGCTGCTCAGGATAACAGCAGGCACATCCGGCATCATGCGAAGCCCTAAGCTGGCAGCTGCATGAGCTGTGGTTCTTGGTTGTGTTGTGCGACACAAGATCGCAATCTAAGAGCGCTTTTGCTCATTTGTGCCATGTTTAGTGTCAGGCCGGGTCTGTACCGCTTCCAATTGCTCGGCAAGAATCCTGCTACAGCACTTTGCCAGCATGGATCGCCAAGCAGGAAGGTCGTTTATGTAATACTGCGCTGCTCCGCTGCTCGTTGTGAGGCAGTGGCAAATTCTATTGACAATTCGAAGCTTCTCATCTGCAATCAGGCTGCGATCGTAGGAAGACCTGTCCTGATTGCAGTCCATCGCTGAGGCCATGCATGCGCCAGTACTGCTGGGACTTTCACTCCCTTCAGGTGGAGTCAGTATGCATGCGGTCACGCTATCATGTGACATGCCAACATGGATGGCAGAGGGAAGGGCAGTGAGCGCGTATCGGCTGTAGGTGATAGGAAATGTCGCCACCAAGCTGGACTCGAGCATAAGCATCCCATCGTTCGACATCAACGTAAAGATGGTCGAGGTTTCCGTGCCCAGCTGCGCCATCACCTGAAAAACATCTCCCGGTTTGACTCGTGAGGCCCTCTTGCCTCCGCTGACGAGGGACCAGCAGGCAATGCTAGCACAATCACCATGTTTTGTGCCTGTTCTGGCATGCTTTTGTCAGGCAGCTACTGGTCGAGACGCGCGAAGCTCAAACAATTGGTTCTTTAGCTGATGCTTGTCGGAGGCTTCATACGGCAATAGACGTAGAATCCATGGTTCTTGGCCCATCTGTTCAAGGACCGGCCGCTGAGCAGGAATCCCTTGGTCTTCAAGTTGTTGTCTCAGCCGCATGCGATTCCATTGAAATGTCGATTATGTGGAGGTCTTTGTTTGATAGTAACGTGCGCAGTTGTTTGTGAACTGTTTGCATCGTTGTGAGTTGAGGGTTACACTTTTCGAGCTTCACGCGACTCTATTGTTTAGCAGCTATCCATCTAATGAATCCACCATTCTCAGACATTTCTGCATCTCCATGTTAAAGAACACAAGGTTCAAGCTGGGGAGTGCAGCCATCTTCTCCTCGACAATGATGATCAGGCACACTGTTTGCGTATCAGTGTGTTGTCTCACAGCCCATGTCCGCTCTTGCTCAGGGGGCCCTTGGGCACCATCTTCCGGGAAGACTGCAGCGAGGATGTTGAAGTTCGCCCAACTGAGGCCGAAACACGTGTGGACACAGTCACAGCATGCATGGATCACACGCGCAGCCGAGGTGTTTGGAACGGGTCAGATGCTGCCTGCCGAGTGCGCTCTCTATACCCAATCTGCCAAGGAAGATGTGCTTTGTGGTTCCTTGTGGTCCCCCAACAAAAAGGTATGCTGCTTGGCCACAGGGTGTCCAGGTTGTCAGCTGCCGAGGGGAAGGTCCAGATGCCAGGAGACCTTGGATTTGCGTTCTGTGGGGCGCTTTCGTTCTGATTCGGCTCTGACATCCGTGTCGCAGGATTGTGATCGATCCTGGAGTTAGTGATGGTGCGCCGCAAAACATCAAGTTAGTGCGACTTTAGAGAGTCCGCCATCCCCCCCTGACAAGATGAGCACCTTATCAAAGCGGCAGGCTTGCAGTTCGAGGTCTTCTACCCCATTCGCGTAGCTGTCTTGCACAATCCAGTCGTGCAGCCTGCTGACAACAGGCAGGTTCTCTGAGCCTTGTCCTCAGCCCAACATGTCTACTTCATGCAGGTGGACGCTGGACTTCAACGGGGAGTCCTCAGATCCGTTCGATGGTTACATGTTGTGGACATTCACCAGGAGCCATAAGGGGCTGACTGTCAGAGAGTACATGTTTTTGACAGTGACAGCTAATGCTTGTGTGCGACATCTTTGAAAGCATTGTTGGCAGGACATCGTTGCTAACTGCGACGATGGGCCGATCCACAACAGTGACAGGTGACCCTTTCTTGTCAAATCCCGCTGCGGGCTCGGCTGGCGAGCGTTGCAAGTTGCTTCGGACACGGGCAAAGTGATTCTGCCCAACGCAGTCAGCCAAGGTTACTTTCACGTTCCGTCCAAAGAACACTGTAAAAGGCGCTGCATCTGCATGCTGCCATCTATGTGGCTCTCTGTGCGCCTTCGAAGTCTTCAACCATGGGCCAAGCAGATGTCAGGTGCCGGCATGATCATCCGGGTGTCTCCTGGCGTGCTTTCGATGCATGGGAACTTAACCAAAGCAAGTCATATTTGTTCTCTGGACGGCTCGGAGCAGTAGTTTGTACCACACGACTGCAATGGACTGGATGGTTTCACAGCTATATCAAGCTGAACGCATGAACATGATTCTGTACCACCGTATCACGCTACAAGACTGAGCTTCCAAACCTTCAGCAGTGCTTTCAACACACCTGCCACTAAAGCCGTGCGCTGGATGCCTCAGTGTACCGTGGCGTGTGGGCCTTAGTCCGATCGTGTACGGTGGAGCTCGTGCGAGGGTCATAGGCGCAGCGGTATAAAGGGAGACTCTGTGAGGCCAACGCTGCACCCAGGGTGTCTACATGTAGGTCCATCTATCCCGTGGCCAGCTAAGTGTCGGCTGTGGTCCATGTCCTTGATGTGCCGCATGTTCAAGATCCTGTCAAACAAGCGATGATGCCCTGTGGCCTTTGGCTCAAGAGGATGGGGCTAGAGCTCGGGAAACCCTCCAGCTCGATCCCCTCCCGTTTCCATTCTAAGCTGTGGAGCTGGGTGCTAAATTGAGATGCGCATGCTTCGGTGAGACGTGCGTGCCATGTATCGACCCAGTGACTGTGCTCCTGCTTGAGGCTAGATCTTTTGGCGCGATGCCTCGTCTTTTCAGGACGTGTTTGGCAACAGGTCAGGCCTCCAAGAGACCTTAGCACAGCATTCATTGCCCTACGGCGCTTCTAATGAAAGTTCACCACATGACTTTGTAGAATGGCTCGAGTGGTCTCTCAAGGCTTCTTGCTGCACCCGCTTGCGCTAGACCTCACCTGCGTTACATCAGGTGGAACCTGCAAGAATTGCCTGCGATTGCGATGCTCTCCAACCAGCCTGTTGCTGTTCACTCATATGCACTTGCACGAAGACACCGGTCTCTGAAGGACGTGCATTGAGCGAGGACGCCATTGAACAATGCGAGAGTGACTTGTTGGATGCGCAGGAGGCGGAGAGCAGCCATGTGTCAGAGCTTCATGCGGAGTCCTTTGTGATGCCTAGACACAACCCTCAGCAGGTGTCGCTGCTGCAAATGGACCTACATGGGTCTGCTCATTTGGAAGATGCCGATGCCGACGACGGTGATGGGGACGGGGATGGAGATGGTGATGCCTTCAGTAACAGCGACTCGAGCGCCCAGGCGCAGTTTCAAGAGTTGCCTCCTTGAGACAGGGCAATCCCCCCTTTCCTTTATCCATTTTATCCTGGGCGAAGTTTGTCAGAGAGCTCCGGCCCGCCCAAGGTGCGTCATTTAGGCAAAACGCCACGCTCGAGGAGATTGGATTCGTGCAGGCCCCCGGATGTTCGATTCGCTTCGAGGAGTCACGATGCGTGAACGCCAGGAAGCGACAAATCGCACGTCAGTGGCGCTCCAAAGTCTGGACGTCCTTGGTCATCTAGAGTATGAGCTCCAGGCGGGGAAAAGGGGGGTGGGAGATGTGTGCCTTGCATCCTTCTGTACCTTTTTCCTGGAAGTTTACGCACCGGAAAGACCTCCATGCACCTCTTTCCTGCTGCACAGGTGGGTGCAGGCCCTGATGCCAAGAGCAAGGCCGGGGCATTTTTAGCGCAAAACTCTTGACACGTTTCGCAGTCTCTTGTTGCTGAGTCAATTGCCGAGTCAACTGCTGATTCTTGCTCTGGCGTGGGACAGGTGGCCCTATCACTGATGGAGCTGACGGTGGTGCCTGGAATGCTGGGCCTTGATCGATGCTACATGGGCTGCTTTCCTAGAAGATGCCGTGTCTGGTTGCGCCAATCATTTTGTGCAGGTGAGGAGGCAGAAGGGCCCCCATGCAAGGCTTCAACCATACACTATGTAAGGCCTCAAGGATTCGAAAGCCTTGACACCCATTGCAAAGCTTGAGGTAGGGTCATGAGACATCGCCAGATGTTACGAGTAAGAGATCGTGTCGCCTTCTGAGGTCAGTGCGGCTTGGGGATTGTCAAAGCAGCCACATTTGGAGGCCTTTTCGTACATGCTGGCGTAGTGGTATTCAGTCGACTCAATCTTCGACATTTGAGAACTGTTGCCTATGGCACGTAATGCAGTTTGTCTCAAAAAGGCATGTTTCCCTGTGGCAGGTTTGACGGTATGGTTCATCTTTGATTTTCTGGCAGTGGTGATGACCTGCTTGTCAGGGGTGGGGCTTGCCAACTTTTGTGTTTTCCTGCGCTTTGTTATTGTTGCGAGCATGAATCGACAAGACCTGCTGTTCGTGTCGCGATTGCTTGGCGCCGCCCTGTCAGTCAAAGTACATCAACGCATTCGGGCTGAAGGGCAGATTTCTTGAAAGTGAGGCCGGCTGATGTTGCAGCAGACGCGCAGTTGTTTTTGCTTGTCGCTCTTTCTCTCTTTCTCTCTCTCTCTCTCTTTCTTTCTCTCTTTCTTTCTCTCTTTCTTTCTCTCTTTCTTTCTCTCTTTCTTTCTCTCTTTCTTTCGCTCTTTCTTTCTCTCTTTCTTTCGCTCTTTCTTTCTCTCTTTCTCTCTTTCTCTCTTTCTTTCTCTCTTTATCTCTTTCTTTCTCTCTTTCTTTCTCTCTTTCTTTCTCTCTTTCTTTCTCTCTTTCTTTCTCCCTTTCTTTCCCTCTCTCTGTTTCTCTCTCTCTTTCTGTCTCTTTCTCTCTCTTTGTCTCTCTTTCTCTCTCTTTCTCTCTCTTTCTCTCTCTTTCTCTCTCTTTCTCTCTCTTTCTCTCTCTTTCTCTCTCTTTCTCTCTCTTTCTCTCTCTTTCTCTATCTTTCTCTCTCTTTCTCTCTTTTTCTCTCTTTCTCTCTTTCTCTCTTTCTCTCTCTTTCTCTCTCTTTCTTTCTCTTTCTCTCTCTTTCTCTCTCTTTCTCTCTTTTTCTCTCTCTTTCTCTCTCTTTCTCTCTCTTTCTCTCTCTTTCTCTCTCTTTCTCTCTCTTTCTCTCTCTTTCTCTCCTTCTCTCCTTCTCTCCTTCTCTCGCATCTTTGTTTATTGTTGTCTCTCATCTCTTTCTGCCTGCAGATCCATTTCGCCTTCTGGTTGACCCTTGTGGGTATATTGGGCATGCTGCTGGTATGCTGCACGCAGTCTGTCCCTTGACTAATATGTTTTGAGCGGCCTTAGCCTTGTGCGCAGCATCAAAGAGGCATGCAACATGATGGGAGGTTTGAGCGCTGTAGTTTGGACCAAACCTTTTCAAGGTCAAGATGATGACGCGGCCGACCCCAGTGCCAGGGAAGAATTCACCATGAATGCCGCCGTGACCCCTACAGAGACGGTGCCTCAGCCGCAGGAAGACGCCATAGCTTGTGTTCTGACCATGTCGGTCCGGAGAAAGCCAGTTCTCTTGTGTATCCAAGGTTCAGGCGAGACAGATGCCGACCAAGCGTTCAACAGATGGCAGACACGAGATGCCCCGAGACGTTTCACACAACGGATTTGCGATTCGGTAAAACAGTCCTGTTTGTGATCATGGTCGCACGGCAGCATCCCAGTCTCCTGCCATACTGACACTGCTGAAGCTGCAAGCTTGTGTGGTCGTAGATGAGCAGATATCGGCAGTCATGTACCGAGGTGGGCGCTGCGTGCAACGCAAGAGGAGGAGAAGAAGGATGACAAAAAGGACGACAAAGCAAAGGTCAAGAAGAAGACTCGCCGCCCGCAGCATCGCTGCCACGATTGCTTTCTTGGAGCTGCGCAGTCCTTTGAGCTGCAGGTGTCGGCTTTTGGTTGTCGGCCTGCAGGGTTCGCCGATGTTTCGCAGGGTTCACGTGTCACAGGCTAAGGGTTCGTGACATCGCATGACATCATCCATCACCCCCCCTGGGTATTTCTTCTGTAGAGCTTGTAGAAGGCCATCCCCCTGTAAGGGCTTGGGTTGCCAGTACGGGGACGCGAGGCAAAGGGAGAATGAGGGGTGCCCAAAAGCGCGAATGAAATGAGCACTCCATTTGGGGACAGCGAAGTTTGCTCCCTTTGCTACCCACACCACTTCAAGTGCGCATTGAAAGCTGCGTGTGCGTTTTGAGATTCAGCGGCCACGACATGTTTGCAGCTGTTTGCACTTCTGTCCGGGGCGCGAGAGCTGCTCGACACACGCAAGCTTGCCAGGTGGAAGGAGCGGCACCAGCTAGTCTGGACCAACGACACACAGGCACCCAATACTCGGTGCTTCTTGGCAGCATCTATCGGGTTGTACAGTTGAGTGTGTTCTTGTGGCACGTCCGTCATGCCGCGATGCACTGCAATGTGCCCTTTGTCTATGCACCTCAGGCTACTTTGGACGGCCGGTGGAGCGAGGCTCTGGACGAGTTGTGGACATTGCAAAAATCTCAAGTTGCCTTCTCTGAGCCGGTCAGAAGACAACCCGGCCGTACCACGGCGTCGGCTGCGACCCACATGGCGTCTTGACATTCCCGAGGAGGAAAGGCCAGAAAAGGTGCGCTATTTAGCTTTTTCGAGGATACACTTGGATTCAGCGTTGTGGTCTGCCCCTGGACAGGCGTATCGGATCTTTGACGCTGCAAACGCATCCTGGAAGGAACCGCTTCTTCAGAGATCAACGCCTTGACAGAGATGTTTTCCTGCTTTCGACTAAGTTCGTACAAAGCACTGCTACATCTTGAGCTCAGTGAGTACTTTGGCAAGGAGCAGCCTCAGTGGGCAATGCCGGACGTCCTCAAGTTGGTCTTATCAGGCGCTTCGCCCACTGCACAGGCGATAGACTCCCCGTCGCAGCCTCGGAGAGTCTGAGCGCATCCCTGCCGTGCCGCCTTTGTCGGTCCAAGCGATGAAGCTTTGTGAGAGGGTTTAGCTTTGAGCGAATTAATTCAGCCAAGGTCGGGGTCCTTCGGGCCCAGACATGTGCCGGTTCAGGCCATGGGTAGCATGGCAAACCACGAAGAGGCATCTTCGACAGTTCTTCCTTGTAGGAAACATCAGTGGAGCAGTCCTCGGCTTAAATGCAGCGGTTGCGTTCGGGCTTGCCAGCTTTCTTTGTCCAGTTACCGGGCGCAGCCGTTGCTCAGGGGAAATCCGCTCAAGAAGCTTGCGGAGGCCGGGCTGCCTCATCGCGGGAAGGTGCGAAAACATACTGGGTCGTGAAGCATCGCATGTGGCGATCAGGAAGCTCGAAAGGCGGCGGCCGAACAGTGTCGGAAGGCGGAAAGGTGTCTTCAATGCACCAAAAACGTCGTGTCAAACTGAGAGCTTCCCAAAAGGTGGGGACACCGCACGCGCCGGCTGATCTGGCATTCCAGAGGCCGTTGTTGTGATTGTATTGACATTGTGTGCCAATGAATAAGAAAGAACACCTTGAAAGTTCTTCGAACTCTTTATTGCACTATTCTCATATGTCCCTGTGCCACTTTTCAAGTCAAGTGCTTATCTCTACGCAGCAACTTTGCGGCTCGAGCCGCAGAAGGCTTTCAAGCCACTCCGCCTTGCCAGGGCCATCAGTGCTGGGATTTCTAAGAAAGGCTCGGAGCCACGTCTTACAATGTCCTACATCTCCGCGTTAACACAGAGGGCATGTCCGAGTGCAGCTCTCCTCGCGCGAGGACACGATGCCGATGCCACAGAACATCACGAAAGCTCAGGAAGAAGCGTGCCTTAGCTACAAAGCTGCGCAGACTTGAGAGGATTCGTACTATTTCGTACTATTTCGTACTGCTCATGCGCAGTGTCGCTCCTCCACCACCAGGCTCCCATCCCAGGATTCCCGCTTTTGCCATCCCGTAGTCTCTCTTGTATTGCTGCTCACTGACTTCTGGCTCCCTGAGGCCCTCTTGGTAGCCAACTATCAGTAACTATCTCTGAGTCTTTATCATCTCCGGCTCGCTGGTCCGTGGAGCCCTGCGAGGCAGCGATACGTCGATCAGCATGGCCTGGATCGCCTGGTTACGAAGCTCATGAACGGCCGCTGGGATGGGATTGTAGTTTTCTGCAGCTGACCTGCGCATGTGCCTGGCATTGAGGCATCATTGCTGAGAAGCCAGAAGATGCTTGCCTACACCTCGCATGCAGAATGGCTTCCATTCCTCTATCAAGGTCTTTGCCACATCAGTTTCGACTCAAGCCCTAAACCCTAAACCCCAAACCCTAAACCCTAAGCCCTAAACCCAAAACCCAAAACCCTAAGCACACTAAGGATCCAAAGCTCTACATGATCAAATGGCTTGCTGAGCGCTGCAGCGATGACCAGCTTGAGAAAGGTGGCCTGGAACGCAAGAGCGGCTCGGCAGGCAGCATGGTTAAGGGTTTAGGGTTTAGGGTTTAGGGTATTCTACACTTTTGCCAAGCAGAGCTGTTGTCAATCCCAGGGGCAGGGAAGTGAGAGGATGTGGCGGAGAAGTTTCACTCCTGCAGTTTCACCATGACATTCAGCTCGTCTCATCGCCCACCTTCAAACAGAATTCCACACCGGCAGAGACAAAAGAACATCAGGGGCGACTTGTCTGCTTGCTTCGCTTACTCCGCCACTCTGCTATTCGCGTCTTTTTGGCCATGAACACGCTGAGTCTCCTAAACCGGTTCCAGTGGAGCCTTGCATTTTTGTTCGGGTTGGGGTCGAAAAGAAAAGGGTTTAGATACCAGAACGCCAAACATGGCATCCGTGTGAGGAAGCGAGAGTCCGGATGGGATCGGAAGCACACGGCCTGAGCCTCTGCCCGTGTCCTTGCAAGACTTCAAGATGCCTTCCACCCCCCCAAATCCCCCCAAAGCTGCGGCATATCGTCACTTTGCTGCCTGCCCGTTGGCATCAGAGCTCGCGGCCTCATTGCAGGCCTTGCTAGTGAAGTTAGATGCTGCAGAGACCAACCAAGAAATTACTTGTAGAAACAATGAAATCTCACAAGCCGGAAGGGCAAGCAGTACGCCGCAACTGGTCACAAAGCACGACTCTCTGCCGAAAAAACACGAAGACAGGGGTGTTCGACGCAGTTGGGTTTAGGGATTTAGGTGGCAGACTCCAACCGTGAGGCTGCACGTATGACACATCTCAGGGTGGACATGTGCATTCACTTCCGGGTTCCCCGCCCCTCAAAAAATCTTCTGCTCATGCTCACGAATCCGCACATGCCTTACGTCACACCTCGAAGCTGCTCTTGACAGGTGCTCTTCTCCAGGGACAATGACCGCCTGCAGGCGGCAGCAGCGTAACTCGTTCCGGCATGCTCCACCGAGATGGGATGCCCTGCCAGGTCAACATGCGAAGCTACTTCGATCGCTGGAAGGTGCTGTTTACTTTGGTCGAGGTTGTCTCAGGACTTGAGCCTTTCCCCAGCGTTTTTCAGCCAAAGGATGTGGAGGACGGCAGCCACGAGAAGGAACCGACATGGCAGGAAGCTGAGACGTGGCATGGGGCATTCTGTTTTCACTCGTTGAACGGATTCCGACCGTGAGCCATTGGCTAGGCGACTTCGTGTTGAGAGAAAGCCGCTGATTGCGAAGTCAGCCTCGGAACCGTTTATGCCGAAATTTCAGCAGCAAGGCCTGAAGCGAGGCGAGATGTGATCTTTCCTGCCACCTTTTGGTGGTGTTGTCAGGTGGAAGATATGGTCCTTGGAATCCAGTTTTCTGACAAAGGCATACCGTGAGCAAGAGTACCGAATTCTGGTGCTGCATGGGTTCGTCTCACTGAAGTTAGGCTTACAATCAGCTATTGACAATGATGTTAGCGGTCTGCAGACCAGATGCACTGGTTCTACAGGGACTGAGTTCATGTTTTTTGTTTATCTGCTAGAGGACTTTGCAGTGGCAGCGTCGAGCAAGCCGCTAGACTTCTGCGTGCGGAAGAGAGCACCTCAGCGCCAAAGGCGCAGACTCTAGGAGGCGTGCCGACATGTAAGCGGATGAAACGGGGTGCAGCTCCTTACCCTGGCGTTCGCACGTGGCCCAGCGACTTGCCCTTTCACCCACTGCCATCGCGTGAAGAAACCTGCCAGGTAGAAGCCCCATCATCCTGGGAAATTGCCACCGAAGCAGACGGTCACTGCAAGACCTTTGACTGCAACTCCGCATAACTCCGCATAATGAATGCATCTTAGCAGTTTAGGGTTCTTGAAGACAATCGTCGTCTCTGTCACGAGACTGTTGGCATGCTCAGGATCATGATGCAGCCGATATCGGCTGATTCAGCAGGAGAGCCACATCCCGGCTTTGTTTTGTGCACTTGCACACTGGCTTTAGCTGCAGTAAGCGGCTGCCCTGATGTGCTGCTGCTTTGTCAGTGTGGGGAGCGTGCTGCCATACCCTGCCGTACCAGCCAAAGCTGCTCACAGATACCTCAAAAAGATCATGTGGACGCTTGGAGGGTATAGGAGGGCATCACGTCATAAAAAGTCATAGAGCTTGGGCACATTGCCGCACTTTCATAGCAGCATGTAGAAGCAGGTAGAAGCATGTCGAAGCATGTAGAAGCACGGAAAAGCATTGTAAGGAGTATTGTAAGGAGTCCTGCCACAGTGGCACGAGACCCGAGACTCGCCTGTGTGCACTTAGCCATGGCGATCGTCTTTGCTCCGCGAATTCCGGAGCCTTGGCAAGCCAGTGCCAGGTTCCACGGCATATAGCTTCGATGTAAGTTCGAGGCGGATTTGAGTAGGAGGAACATATGAATCGCATCACCTTGCCTTTGCCCCAGTTGGAAAAAGGGTTGACACTTCCTTGCAGTACTGACTGAGGACTGTTGCTTTGTTGGGTATGGGTAAGCAGTCAAGTGCAATGAGCCACTGACCCAGGATGGCCTGGGACAGGAGGCCGCCATGGCCCGGGAGGTTCTCCGAAGCTTCGAGGAGGACTTTGCCGGCCGCTTACACTTCGACCGAATTTATCGGGCATGCCGTGCCTCTGCCGCGCTGGTGGGGCGCTTACACAGGCAGTTTGCCGCGGGCTGAGGCACGCCATCTCTCGCAGGATGCTCGCATCCATCAGGCAGCCTGTGGTTTGTCCCGGGCCTACAGCTGCCGTGGATATATTCAGGTTGCGATGCTGGTTGTTCGTACCATATCATGCAGCGTCTTCTACGCACGTCGACACCGCCACCAGAAGCCACAAGGATCGGCTGCGCGGTTGTCGGATCTGTGGGCTACGTCGGCTTAGCCTCGGCCCCCAGCCACGCCACGGTTGAACTCTGCTGTGTTCAGTGCCAATGCCGTCCCATGCCAATGCCTCTGCAGCCTCACAGGTGGCGATACCTCTTCTTGGCCTTGGACCCCTGAAGGCACCAAAGCACAGTGCGATCACTTGGGGGGGCGTTAGCGAAACACCTGCAAAGTTTTGCGATGACTCAGGTTGCTGTTGCCAGCGCCCTTGGAGCAATGGGAGGGGCGCGCCTCGGTTGCCCATAGCAGAGCACGGCCCAAGGTCTGAATGCTTTGGAAATGCATGGCCGATCCTGTTGCAAGGCACTGGGCGCGGCAGCGTAGTGCCTGAGCTGATGTTGGGAAGTGCCAGGTGTTCGGCTTTGTCGTTTTCAAATGCAGCTTCCCTGCTCCTGGGGCTGGTTGTGCTCGCAGAGGAGCCAACGCATAGAGCATGGACAAAGCTATGGTAGGAGTACTCATACTCGCAGGGAAGATGGAGTGGTTTACTTACCGAACGTACTCACAGAGTTAACTTGTTGGAAGGCGAACGAGAGAGTCGGCGACAGGGCATCGCGAGGCCGGATGACTTGGGTGCCACAGCTTTAGCCCTTCGGCCGCAACACAGCTCCAGTTGCCTGGCACTGTTTGCTTCCTGCAGAGCCACTTGGCTTGCCAAACACCTCAGCTGCGACTCTGGGCGCATGTGGAGACCGCTGTTTCACTCTACCCTTCATTGTGGTATCATTTTGGTGATTTGCTTTTGGTTTTGGTCCTTCTTCTTGGTATGCAGGCAGAAGGGTGGAATGAGAGCACGGAAGAAGAAATGAAGAAGTAAAGAAAGAAACAAAGACAGAATAAAATACATACAGAAAAAATGCGATATTCAGAAATAGATACAGGAAAGCAAATACAACAACACAGAAGCGTGCGTGGGAAAACAAAGAGATAGCGGCTGAAATCAGCGGCTGAAATCAAATAATGTAAGAAATAGAGAACGAACGAGAGGAAGAAAGGGTTGCGCCCCTTTCTTCCCACCCCCCCCCTGCTTTTTTACATAGCATTGTTAAAGCTTGCCAAGCCTGTCGTGCAAGGATTGTGTGGGACTGCATCCACTCACCCCAACACCCCCCGCGCCTTTTTATGTTCCGTGCAAGCTTGCTTCGTAAAAAAGTTCATGCCATGAAGAGGATGTGCGTGCAAAACATACGAACCCTTTCCAAACCCATCGCGTTGCTTTTTGCAAATGGGGGGGGGAGGGGCTGCACATCCAGCCCCGCCTTTATTTGGCTTGTAAGCCGTGCAAGCTTGCATGATCACGCCATATGCCATGAAGGGCACTTGCGTTCAAACACGTACGAATCCATGTCAACTCGTCATGCCAGCATTGTGTTTGCAAATGGGTGGCTGCCCCACCAAGCCCCCGGCAAGCCTCCGGCAAGGCCCCGGCAAGCCCCGCCTTTTAATGAGTTCTTAAGCTGTGCAAGCCTGCTTTTTCAAGACGATCGTGCCATGAAGAATGCTGGCGTCAAATCACATACGGATCCTTTCCAAACCTGTCATGAGCATCTTGCTTGCAAATGGAGGGGTGGGGCTGCGCCCCCCCCCCCCCCCCCCCCCCCCCCCCCCCGCCTCCAAACCCTCTTCTTTTGCCTTCGGGTTCCCCCCCTGGAGTGCCCCCCCCCCCCCCCCCTGCAGAGACCTGCGACAGAACTGTGGTGAAGTATCCGTACAACTACCTCCGCAAACGACACGATAGCTGCCACATCGGGTATCTGCAGGGTGGAGACGATCTCAGTAAATAATTTAGATCCCTGGGCCGAAAGTTTCGAGCTACCGGGGCCTCTTGTTTAACATGCAGCTATGCGCTACTCCGGGCCGAAAGTTTCGAGTTAAGTTTTGTTTTAACATGCGGCTATACGTGACTCCTGCGGAGTAGCGGAGGGCCAAGAAGTGTCGTTTTCACTAGGCTAGCGGAGTAATTAATGCCCGGTTGAAAACATATCTTTTTTCATTCCGGAGGCGCAGTCTTCATTGGATTTTAGAGCTTGCTTTACCGGGAAGATATGCCATGAAGAGCAGCGCTTTCGCAAAACACACAGACGAAGCCTTGCGAATAGGTT
This sequence comes from Symbiodinium natans, assembly GCA_905221605.1. NCBI lineage: Eukaryota > Dinophyceae > Suessiales > Symbiodiniaceae > Symbiodinium > Symbiodinium natans. The sequence goes on from CAJNDS010000258.1 coordinate 181,522, forward strand.
TCCTACTCAATGCAAAGAAGAAAGTCGATTTTCCTAGAAAAATATAGAGGTTGTCCATTACAATGGCGAGGAATCATGCAGAAGTGTTGAGAGGAAGGAGAAACACTATAGAGTTCATAGGTCGAGGTTGTCGAAAGCTTTTTTTTGGGGCCTGTTCAGCCACTCAGGCTGCTATTGCCGGAGCCCTTGCGGGTGTTTTGGGTGGCTTCCGCCCTGAGCCAGCGAAAGGGATGAAAGGGCAAAGTGCGCTGTTGAGGCTGGGAGTTTTCCACCCATTCCCACAACTCGCCGCTTGAAGCACCTCGTGAAATGGGCACACAGGTGCGCTCGTGAGCAGGTGATCTGCCAATTTCTAGCTTCAGCAAGTAGAAGTTGATGCATTGCCGAGGCTTCTGACGAGGTGCCTAGACGTCATCTGAGCTTCGGTTTCCGCAAACACGCCTGGCATATGTGCCTGTGTGGCTGCAGGCCTGGAGCTCTCTCGGGCAACTGGCGATATGCTGTCCTTGTTGAGGCATGATGTTCAGATCCGCAGCAGTTCCGCAGCTGCAGAAGTCTAGAGAAGCTTGCACGTCACGGTTGCAGGTGGCATGCGCATTTGCGCCCTAGGCTCAGTCTGAGGAACGTGCCTAGTGCTAGACGCTTGCCCTCTCAAGTGGCCTTCCAGGCCTTGGGCGCAGCGAGCATACTTCCTGCATGCAATGAGAGGAGGAGGGTTGAGGAGCCTTGCATTCTGGCTATCACTGGCTAGTTTTTCCGTTGTGCCCAGAGAAACGCAGTCTGTGTTGTGCAGGGCCCGACTGCACGGCGAGGGCCCGGGCCAGTCTCTCCGCCACTTGCTGCCGCTCTACCGCTTCCTACAACGTAGCCTGGGTACCCAGCAATGCCCAAAGCTGCTGTGGAGCTCTGTGTGTCTGTCCGTTACTGCTTGCAGCACCTCTGCATACACCAGAAGTGTATTTCATGTAAACAGCTCTGCATTTCATGCTGTTCATGGGACACAGGTGCAGTTGTGGAGGTGCCCGCTGCTACAGCTTCCTCAAGCCTTGGCATGTGAAGTTGCATCTGCGCACGCGCATGCAGAGACACGTGACGATCACTTGAGCTTGTCCTTTTGTCTGCCGTGGGTGGCGTCTCTGCAAGATAAGGATCTGCGGATTCCAATAACCATCATTGGACACAAGCTGCTTTAGCAGCCACCTGTTTTGCAATTCGCATACGGGCAGGGAAACTCACACCCCCCTGTTAAATGGGTTGCTTGGGCTGAATGGCAAGGCGGGCACGCTTCGCCCGGTGTTAAAGCTCCTCCTGGTTTGAGTGAGTTGGCCGAGTTTTTCCCAGGCTTCCGTTTTGCCTCACCCGGTGCACCTGGCCTGCCTGCTCCCTGCGTGCTCCGATCTTCTAGCCGACAAGCAGATCATAGCAGATCAGCAGCAACCCACAGGGGGGCTTGTATAGAGGATGATGCTTGCCGCGACACTTCATCCATCTCTTTCAGCATGACTGGATGAGCACGAGCAACACTGAATCGTCACCACATACCATGCCTGAACAGTTGTCGCTTGTGCAGGTGCTACTCGAGTTTTGCTCAACCCTTGCCATTGCGCGAGGGATGCGCCTGTCTTAGCTGTGATGCGGCAGGCTTTTACGCTGTGTAATCTGTACGCTTGCCATGTCTGCACTCGTTTCGGTTTCTCTCAAGGTCGAAGCCGCGAAGCCTCACCGGCCTCCCCGAGGATCTGCGGTGGCCTTCTGCCGGGTCACGAATCCGGTTGCATCTGTGCAGGAGATTGTGCAAACTCGGGAAACAGATGCACTTCCTGGGGAAGGTCAGGTATGCCTCTTGCATCAGGGTGCTGCGCTCGCTCAAGAAGTCCGCAGTCACGGCTGTTTGTGGCAGGCGCGCTGCCGCTGACAGACCGACGTTGCGTAGCCTTGGCAACAGCCCGTGTCTCAGGACTTGAATTTCCTTGTCGGGCTCGGAACACCCCTGCCCCAAAACAATAGGTCCGGCAAGAACATCGTTTAAAGGTAAGGGGCGGTCTATTTATGGCCACACGCCATTTGAAACAAGAGTTGGGCTGGGTTGTAAGCGTTTAAACTTAGAGAGAGTTTCGTATTTAGGCTCTGTAAGAATGTACTCTTTGAAGGAGGGCTTTGCATCCCAGCTAGCGGTGCGTCGGAGCTCTCCAGGGCTGAAGTTGTAAATGGGTTCGGACAGGCCTGATTTTGGCGTGCGAGTCCTAGGTCAGAGATGTAGAGTGTCACTCCGCGCGCAATGTACGAGTACAATGTACGAGGGTATGTGGGCAGAACCAGGTTTTGGCTACCATTGCAGCGATGGAGTCTCTCAGCAAGGCCTGGCGTGCACGTCTGCAGTGAGGGTCCCAGGGTAGCGAAGGCCGAAGGGGGCACACGTCTGCCTTGCATGCAATAGTAGGGGCAGCCGGGTGGGGGGCAGAGTAAAAGCAGTACCAAGCAGTTCAAGCTTGTGCACATGTCAAGCCCAAGCCGAAGGCTGAGAGTGGGTGAGGGTGAGGGCATCAAGTTTAGAAACAGCCACATAAGCAGAGCATGGAGAGCCGATGGCCAAGTAGAACGAAGTGCTCATGGCAGTCTCATGGCAGTCTTCTACCATATCATCTCTCTGCTACCGCCTGGAGCGCGCATGGCGCAGAAGGGCGACACTGCGGAGCGAAAGCGGAAGTTCCAAGACATCCAGGAAGAGGAGTTGCAGCTGAAGGCGCAGCTTCCTGCCGATCGGCACTGCTTGCAGGGCAAACAGGAGCTTCTCATTGCACGTTTCCCCGTGGCGGTTGCAAATCTCACACTGTCCGGTGTGAAAGCTCTGGCTACAAGGAGGGCTACAGCATCGCAGCCGATTTGACCTTCTCGCGCATTCTGGATCATGATGCTGGAGAGGAGCGTCCATACAAATCTCGCTCCAACGAGAGACGCTTGTTCGCTCAGAAATTTGTAAATGTGCGCATGTAGCATTGTTTTACACGGTTTTACTCAAGCTGTCGCAGTGTTCGTCACTAACGGCGAGATGAAGTTGATGAAGTGGCTGATGTCGCAACTCAAACTCACAGGTCTGGTCATTGAAGAAAGAGGTTTCATGTCTTCGAGACAGCTCTGTGGACAGTTTGTGGATTGAGGCAAGACGGTGCTCCATTGGGGTCAACGCAAGCTAATGCTGGCAGAAATTGAGCTGCTCGGTGGGGCACCAGAGGACTCAATTGGCTTCGTGCAGAACTGTAGCATCAGACTGAACAAAGATGTAGCGCCTTCAGGTTTCTCTCTGAATTCTACGCGAGAGGCAGCTGCGTTGTGAAGCATGGCTGCACATGGTCGCACACATGCTGGTTGCGCTACGCAGGCGTTTTAAGGAAAAGCGACTGCTTGGCAAGACATGTCAGCCAAGGTATGCTGGTGCAGCCCCGGGAACCCACATCCGGCACTGTAGCTGCATTATGTATGCGGAATACTGCCTCAATTGCAACCTGCACTGCCGAGGCTACTTGCTAAGATGTTCCCCAAGTTGCGTTTCGTGCTAATCGACTGCCGACCTTTCTCGGATCATGTGATCAAGGCGCGGCAGCTCGAGCGCACTGCTTGCTGTTGGCTTTTTGGTACATGTTACATGCCTCCAATGGCAGGCTGCCAAAGAGCTGCTTTTCGAGGATGGTACGTCCAGGACGCCCTGGGGTCATTGGAAGCCAAGATGTTTCTTGACAATCACAAGACTCCTTCGCAGGATCTGCTGTGAGCAGAAATACTTCACAGACGAAACAGCCAGGGAGTTCCAGGATCACGAAGGTGGCTCTTTCAGGGAAAGTGCCTAGAGTGCTAGGGCAGATATATTGCTCAATGCATTGTGCAGCCATGGACTGTCGAATGTTGAAGCAAGAAAGCTGGCAGATGAGGCATCCTCTTCATTTCGGATGTCAGAACGAGTAAGGATGCAGAATCTTGGCTATTTAGGCCTCAATTCCTGCCAGTGCAATCAAAAGATGGGCTCAACATTTCGCACGTACCGGACTTCAGAGACTGTTTTCTCGAGGATGAAGGGAATGATTATCCCAGCCGCACAGATGCAACTTAAGATGTAGTAGTCGTCGTCATAGTAGTAAGAAAATTCGTCGTGGTGGTAGTCGTAGTCGTAGTGGTAGCGGTAGTGGCAGCAGTGGTGATGGTGGCGGGCGTGGTAGTGGTGGTGGCGGCGGTGGTGGTGGTGGCAGTCGGGGTCGGGGTCGGGGTCGGGGTCGGGGTCGCGGTCGCCGTCGCCGTCGCCGTCGCCGTCGCCGTCGCCGTCGTCGTCGTCGTCGTGGTCGTCGTGGTCGTGGTGGCGGTGGTGGTGGTGGTGGTGTTGGTGGTGGTTGTGGTTGTAGTTGTGGTTGTAGTTGTAGTTGTAGTTGTAGTAAGCAGCGGCATCGTAGACTATCTGGCGCCCATCTTGTGACACCTGGTGCAACCGAAAAGGTCAGAAAGAAGTCGAAGAAGATATGCGAGTTCAAGAGAGGTGGCACCTCCTGATGTCTCTTTGATGGCAAAAACGGTTTTTATGATGGACAGGGGAACAGATTGCGTTGCTGCCTGTGCTTTGCACAGCTTTCTCAGCTTATGACTTAAAAGTTGCTAAGCCCAGGAAGCCTGTGGCATCGTGCTTCAAGTTTCGGCTGCCTTGGGGTGCTTGGCACGCATTATTTTGGCCACCAGCTTTGTCAGGTTGTTGTCCTTGTGTTTGCCCTTGTGTGCCAGATGCTGGGACGACCAAGTACCTGAATGGGACTCTGCATTTGCCAGTGACGGAGCTGCAAGGATAAAGATGCTGGTGACGGGTGCGCAGCTTGCAGCTTGTACTCATGGTTGCTGTGCTGTGAGGTCTGGGGCCCAGCTACCACGACGGAAAGCCGTCTGTTCGTGGAGTTCGAAGGTGTTCAGACTAGCAGTCGTTTCGAAAATACCCTGTTGAGACGTTACAGGAGTCATGCTGTCGTGTCTCAGACGATGCAACCTCGCACAACACGTCTTCCAGCAGGTCTGGACTCGGAGAAGTGCTTCCGAACCTACGACAATCAGAACCTTGGGTCAAAAATTACTCCGACAGCTGGATTCTTGGAACCTTCTCGTATGTGACCGTCTGCCGGTAGTACGAAGACAGGAAGTATGAGCGGCAAATGTTTTACTTCAACACGCACCGTCGAATCGCGAAGTACAAGCACGACTTTGCCGACTACTTCCGGTCGGGATCACGGACGGAGAAGCAGTTGAGGGACCTTGTGGTGCTTTCGATGTATGAGTATGCTGCTGTCGCCAGGTGCTGCTGCTTCGATTGCACGTCCGAGGCGGCCATCTTGACAAAGTATTTTCAGGTGGTCGAACCGACGCCGGAGGAGGTTGCTGCGCACAACCCGTACATCCCGGCCAAGGCGACGCGGGCATGGAAGGGAAGACGAGACCTCGGGGTCATGGCACTGTACGGCATAGCATGGCGTAGCTTAGCTGGCATAGCATCCTGTGGCGTCTGGCATATGCAGCAGGATGTGCCGGGAATCAGTCGCTTGCTGGACTTTGAATGCCACCGCACTCCGGCATCAAGTTGGCAAGACTAGTCGTTCGAAGACACATGGGTCCTGCTTCACAGCCCATTTGTGCTAAGGAGATTATCAAGATCTTCGTTCACTCGTCCGAGGAAATCCTGACCCTACGGAGAGGAGGAGAAGGATTCAGAAGCGCCAGACGAAAGCGAAGGTGGACAGCAGGAGTTCGCAGCAAGGGATAACGTCGAGCACACCAGAGGCGAAATCAGGAGAGGAAAATGCGTGCTCGCTTGATGCAGTGTCGCACAATGGAGACCATCATGTTCAATCTAGCAGAATCCAGCATCTGCAGGTGTGAGTGGTCCGGGAAACTTCTTCTGTTTTTTGCATTGGCGTGCTGGCTGCACAGGCGTCCTATGCGCGCCTGCGGCAGGGGCTTGACGTGGATGTCGTCCAGGAGTGAAGATGAAGGTCCTGGGCGGGCTGACTTCTGTCTCCGCACTTTTGCCAGTCAGGACTCAAGAATATCTACCATCTTCACGCGATGGGGCCAAAGCAGCCCCAGAGGTGACCTGGATGCTGATCGTGCTCTTCATTGCTTCCCTGTTCTTCTCCAACCCATCAAAATGACGTGAAGTAAAGGCCTGCTTTCAGTTGATTCACTAGCACGCAATGGGCTCGTCAAACGTGCAAGCACACATGCTGACATGCAGGGGTACATTGTTTCTGTCATCACAGACAGACCTCGTAGTCGTACATCATTCACACGATCTCGCCTGTCTTTCCTCCTTCCGGCTGGCAAGAGATGTATGGAAGGGGTGGGATCACTCGATGGAAGCCTGCATTCGAGGCTTGAACCCACACACGAAGAAAACATTGCAGCGAACCGTGCGGGCTGGCAGCGGCTCAGTTTGCAGTGTTATTTTGTGGGCACGTTTGGTGTAAGTTGCCGATTGTAAGATGCTGCGTAGGCTGCTTAGGATAATCATGATTTTATCAGCTCATGCAGCGCTTTAGTTGGTTTTGGGCCAAGGAAGCGTTCTGCGGCCCGCAGAAATCCGGGAAGCCCTCTCGTCGATACCACCAATGGCCAGGGCAAAAGTGGCAACGTGCCTGCAACAACTGAGAATTCGAGAGCCTGCTTACTTAGGTCCTTCCTGGTGATGCTCTCGTCGAGGAGGATGATAGTGACAAGGAGGCGGGATACCACCCTAAACCCTGAACCCTAATTAAACCCGAATTCAACCTTAAACCCCAAACTCCTACACCCTAAACCGAGAAAGATTGCCATATTGCCATATTTACAGGGCTTTACCGGGGGGGGGGGGGGCGGCAAAGAGATTTCAGAAGGTGGAAGCCGCTGAGTTCCATTCCATCACGGACTCCGAAGAAGAGGCGCAGGGGGAAGGGTCGGCTCCTGAGACTCCGTGGTTTAGGGGTTAGGGTTTAGGGTTAGGGTTTGGGGTTTAGGGTTTAGGGTTCAGGGTTCAGGGTTTAGGGTTTTAGGGTTTAGGGTTTTAGGGTTTAGGGCTTAGGGCTTAGGGTTTAGGGTTTAGGGGGTTTAGGGTTTGGCGGTCTGTTCACTACGCAGGTTGCAGGAGTGTCGCCTTGCCGAAGTGTGATTTCAGTGAGGGGGATGTGGGCTGTGCTTCAGCACCTGTTGTGGCAAGGCCAGGTTCTTCAACTGCAGTTTAGGAGAGGAGCGATGGCTGCCCTTTTTGTCGTGATGATTTCGGAGGCGGACAGGCGTGGGGGAGGCTATGGGTGGCGATGCCTAACTACCTCACCACCTCCCTACATACTACCTATCTGACCCGCTTCCTGCCCCTTGCTTTTGTCCAGTGTTTGCTGAGGTTCGGGTATGATCTGCGAAAAGCAGACTTTCCGCAAGGCTTGGATCTTTGAGATGTATCTGCCGCAGAGCCCCCAATGTCCAGTTGTTAGGAGTCGGCTTCGGTGGCACTAACTAGTTGTTGGTCACGAGTCAGCATGGAATCGCCTCGAGTAGGTGAGGTCTCATCGATGCCTCGAAGTAAGAATGTCTGCTGGCAGGTGACGGGGAGCACAGCTGGAATGTTCATGACGCGCCGCTTGCTCAGAGGGTTTGCCCTCGCACCTTTTTTGCCTTTGAGTCTGCAAGATGGGATCACAGGACATACGACTGATGGCTTCTGCGTCAGGTCTACTTACAAGCTTCGATCAGATAGTTATTTCCTCGATGGGACGCTCGGCTCGAATGCTATTCTGCATCATCTGTCACCCTACTTTGGTACCCGATTTGACTCCAAGCGACTCTTGAGGTCAAAGGAACCCTCAGGTCGGAGCCTAGAATTCTGCATGTGGAGTTCGCATGTGGCCTGTGTGAACGTCTCCGTCCTTAGGTCCTGCCATGCTGCAGCTGGTGGATGTGGATGTCAGCCTCATTGGACCACGTGGGCCCGTCGTTGAATCAGTGGGTGCCTTTGTGCGAGCGTCGCTTGCTGCCACTGCTAGCTGCTGCCGTGCGAGTACACGAGGCGACGCATCCCGACTTTTCGTGCCAAGCCTGGCTCTCAGTGTTACCACTGAATTTCTAGTAGTTCAACTGATGCTCGGCCGTGTTAATTCTGACCCCTCTCTGCAGTGCTTTGTGCTGCGTTTCCTGTCACTTTGTCACGTTGTCACTTTGTCACTGAGTGCCAAAGTTTCTGCTGGCCCATGGCATCTTCAGGCAATCAGACGGCGCGGGGATAGACGTTTCCTGTTCATATTGAACTTCATCATGCCTCCATACCAGGCCTGAGAATTCGTGGCATGAGGACATGCTGACTTGTTGGAACTGACCGGCCCTCAGACCATCATGACTGCTGCCCTCGATCCATCATCTGCCTGGCTATCGGGGACTCCACAGGCTGCGACTGCTGAAGGTTTCTGAAAATTGAGTGGCGCGTGATGTTAGTAGACTAGCATGCCCAACAGCCCAGGCGTGCTGCGCCTTGGTTTCAAAGAGGAAGCTGTCTGAAAACGTTGTATCCCGAGCCCGGCTCAGTGTTTACGCTCATTTCTTCATTTAGTCATTTTTTCTTTCTTTCTTTCTTGCTCTCTCCCTCTCTCTCTCTCTTGCTCTCTTCATTGCTTCTTTCCGTCATTGCTTAATTTCTTATTTTCTTATTTTCTTCATTTCTTTCGTTCTTTTATTTTCTTTTCTTTCTTTGGTTGACTCTCTCTTTCTGTCTCTCTTGAGCAGTATACGTATACGGCGCTGTGCGAGTGAACTCTCTTCTTGAGGAACGCTTCACTACGGTATATCGTGCATACAAACAACCACGGCTCATCCTGCAAGATCCTTTAGACTTCCTCTGTGGCAAGCTCTGCCTCAGGGGCGTGTGTGGCAACGCTTCTTGGAAGCAGGCCTGGAGGACGCTTCGGGCTTTTTGATATGGTGTGTCCACAGAATCTCACTAGCTACATGGTCGTCCGTTGCGAGGAGCAGAAGAAGAAGCTGAAGGTCATCTTCTCCGTGGAGACGGGCCCCTGGGTGCTCCTGGCCAGTGCAGGGGCTCTTTGTCCCGGTCCAAGCTGGCTCCCGGCCTCTGAAGAGTCCTTCAGGTGGTGAAAAAAGTCGCCCTCAAGAAGCCAACGCTGATCGGCATGAAGATATCAATGGCTCCGGTCTTAGAGTCATGTAGACGAAATTCTGTGACGTTCTGTGGTTTTGCGGCCGCGGTACTGAGGAAAGCCACTACAAGCCTGAGGAATATCTGGAGATCACGTTGGACGTGCAACTCCTACATGTGTGAGTCTGCTGGGATGCTGCATGTGAAGTTACAGGGGCTGTGATGCTCACCAGGTCACCAATGGAGGGAGGGGTGGAGGCTACGAAGAGATGGCTTGGGCCTCAGCTGCTGTTGTCGTCTGGTGTCTCTGTCCTGATCAGGGCATCGTTTGCAGCGAACGTGTATTCTTGCCATGGCTGAGGTGACTCGCATGGTCTTGTCTCCAAGCTGCAATGGCAATCCAAGCTAGTACCTCGATGATGGTGGTCTATAGCAGAGAAGCGCTCTTAGGCGACACGTGAAGAGCTTGGAGTGTGGCCTGTGCTGCCTGATCGAGGCTTGGGCTTGTGAATTTGTGCAGCTATGTGGGTTCGCTTACCTTTGGTCTGCTGGATTGCTGATGGATCTTCTACTGCAGCTTTCGCACTTTTCCCGCCCTACCCAGGCGACTCAGGAAGACGAGCTACCAGAGTGCAGAGCTAAGGGCATACATACCAGTTGTGGGTGGTGTGACATGTGTAGAGAGATTCGTGAGATCAACGTGCCAAGAGGTGTGCGCTCTTTGCACTCTTCGTGTCGCACCCAGTCGGGTACTGAGAGCTGTTCCTCTAGCCGTGGAGTGCTCTGTCACATGTAGCCTTACGTAGCCACCACAGTGTCACCACAAGCGTCAATCCACACCTTGCCAGGACTTCGAGCGAATGGCGCTCGCCGTGTCTGACTGAAGCATACTGAACCGTGTCATCATCTCACTATTCTTCTACCGGGATTCTACCGTCCTGTTTGTTTTCGTTTGATCTCCTTCCGGAGGCATCGCTGGTTCGTAGGACTCGTAGCACGTGGTACCTGACGCAAAGATCGGGGCTTATGGTTGTGCCGGCGTGGCCGTTCAAGACGAACGGCCGACAAGTGCGCAGCACGATGGATTTATGCTACGTCCGTCATGAAAAGAGATCGAGAAAGGATTTGAAAGGATGCCGGTGCGAAGGCGCGGGAAAGCAGCCTAACATTCACAGCCTTCGCGCAGCTCGTGAGCTTGAAGCGCTCCCAACGTAGTTCAGGCAGAATTTGCAAGGAATGTGTGTTTAAACGTTGGCCCCGCGTCAGGCACTGGAAATGCAGATCCGTTGACGGCACCGGCAGCGAATTGGATTGGGCCGTGCGCAGCTCACCGCTCACGTCCTCATGTCCTCATCTGGTTCAACCACTTCGCTGGCTTCAAGCTCTCCTCAAACTTGGCATGTCGCCTGTAATGTTTGGCTCTCTTTCCTGTGGGTTCCCCCTGGCCTCAAACAGTTTCAACTCAAAAAGACCCTGTTTGTGCATGGAGGCTTTTGCCAGTTCACTGCAGAGGCCATTTGGCTTTAAACTTGAAACGCTTTAACTTGACAGCTGACGATGGTCAAAGAAACGGCCTTTTGAAGAGAAAATGTGACGTTAAAATGGTCCCCAGACACCTCAAACAGGGGTGGAGGTGGGGGGGGGGGGGGGGGCACCGACAATTTTGAGATCATCAAGTGAATTTACCCCCATTCCTGGATCCAACTGTCAAACCTTGACCCAAATCCAAACCTCGTCAGACTCGCAGTGATGATTGTAGTCAACTTGTAGAGGCGGAGCTTGAAGCAGCGGCAAAAATACGAATCAGAGACCAGAGGGTCCAATCAGAGACCAGACACACCGAATCAGAGACCAGGCTCAGAATCAGAGACCAGACAGGCAGAAACCGAGGCAGCGGCAAAAATACGAATCAGAGACCAGAGGGTCCAATCAGAGACCAGACACACCGAATCAGAGACCAGGCTCAGAATCAGAGACCAGACAGGCAGAAACCGAGACCAGATTCCAGAATCACCCCCCTCAGGATCAGAGACCAGACAGGGCCGAATCAGAGACCAGACAGGGTGGCATCCGAAACCAAAGGGACGTCAAGGGAAAGCAAAGGGTTCATTGTTGTAACCACTGGGTTGACCGAAGTCGCTAGCCACGGCTTCTCGCACTTCAGGATTTAACGTGAATGAGGGTTTGAGGTTTACACGTGAGGCTTTGGGGTTTAGGGTTTCGGGTTCACAGTTTAAGAAGCATCCACAACACAGATTCTTCCGTATCAGGGCAACCGAGGCATCGTGGGTTTGGAAGGGATTCGCTTGAAGCAGGCCTGCCCGAGGAAAATAGAAAGGGCGCAGCCCCCCCCATTTGCAAACACAATGCGCGCATCATGGGTTTGGAAGCGATTCGTTTGAAGCAGGCTTGCCCGAGTAAAAAATACAAGCGGGGGGGTTGGGGGGGGCGCAGCCCCCCCCATTTGCCAAGACAATGCCCGCATCGTGGGTTTGGAAGGGATTCGTTTGAAGCAGGCCTGCCCGAGGAAAATAGAAAAGCGGGGGGGTTGGGGGGGGCTGCGCCCCCCCCATTTGCCAACACAATGCCCGCGTCATGGGTTTGCAAGGGATTCGTTTGAAGCAGGCTTGCCCGAGTAAAAAATGGGTTTGGAACGGATTCTTTTGAAGCAGGCCTGCCCGAGTAAAAAAAAACGGTACAAAATAAAAGCGGGGGGGGGTTGGGGGGGGTTGCCCGAGGAAAATAGAAAAGCGGGGGGGTTGGGGGGGGCGCAGCCCCCCCCATTTGCAAACGCAATGCCCGCATCATGGGTTTGGAAGCGATTCGTTTGAAGCAGGCTTGCCCGAGTTACAAACAAGTTGGGTTGGTCGGGGTCGGGTCAGGTAGACTCCTCTGGGGCGGGATGCTAGGTCGTGAGTCGGGTCACGGGTCGGGTGGGTTGCTTGGTCAGGGGTCAGGGGCCGGTCGGGTGGGTCGGGTCGGGTTATTACTGCGTCACAGGACGGACCGTGCCGACAGCATTCTGCCACGAGGGTACGTCATGGTGGCTGAATGCATTGGTCTACTCTTTCGGTCGCTTCGCCCACTGCTGCGGGTCCCTGGCTGCTTGGGTTGGGTTGGTCGGGTTGGTTGGGTTGGTCGGGTCGATCGGATTGGTCGGAGCGGTCGGGCGGGTCGGGTCCGGTTGGGTTGGTCTGGTCGGGTGGGTTGCTTGGTCAGGGGTCAGGGGCCGGTGGGGTGGGTCGGGTCGGCTGGAGACGGTCGGGTGCCTGATTCGGCGAGCCTGGTCTCTGAATCCCATGTCTGGTCTCGGAATCTGGGAGCCTGGTCTCTGAATCCCATGTCTGGTCTCGGAATCTGGCTGCCTGGTCTCTGAGTCTGGTCCCCTGCTGGTCTCGGATTCCCCCCTCCTGGTCTCTGATTCGGCCCTCCCGGTCTCGGAATCTGTTCCCCTGATTCGGCCTTCACCCGCAGCGGCGTCGAATTCGCAGACGAAAGTCCGACGAAATCTAAAGCCTCAAGGGCCTTCAAGCATACATTGTAGCTGGAATCTGCCAGAGACCTGATGGAAGTCGAAACCCCAACCGCCGCCGGCGACCGAAGATTCGGCAGTGTATCAGACTTCCAACAGGGCGGGACGAAGGAAATACGCACAGAGGAAGTCTATGGATCTTATGCGCATGTGAGACCTTTGCTCAAAAGTGGAAACATCTTTGTGAAACACAAGCACCGGCCGGCATAGGTACACCGGGCAGTGGGTTTTCGCTGTTTGAAATCCAGCAGCAATGCAGTAGGCGCCGTGCCACGGCCTCCAAAGCATACACAGCAGCTCAACAGTTTTGGGACACTTTTGCATGCGAGTGTCCAGGGCAGATTCCTTAGGGTCCCAGGTCTTTTCGCAAGTTGACGCAAAGAGAGTCGGGAAATTATGCTCCACGCCCCGCTGCGAAGCAAATGCCATGAGCTGTGCATAAGGCCTTCCTTGATTTGGGGTGATGCAGATGTCCGATGTGCGGGGCTGCCCAGCATTTTGAAAGAGGTGCAGAAGTCCTGTGTAGCCTCAAAGCCTTAAAGCAACTTCAAGTCGAAGCCTTATGCAACAACTTGCGGGCACCTTCGCAAGCATCAGGATGTGGATGTCGCGACCGGACGCGTCTTAACGGCCACTGTCCTGGCCTCCGAGCGGCCAGGTCCCCGAAGTTGCGTGCGGAGTCGAAGGTCAAGTCTTGGCCATCCTGGTCATCCCACGGCATGCTACAAGCCCAGCGCCTGACTAAGGGAGATCACCGCCAACCGCGACTACCAGCTGACCATCTTCGCGACGGGACCGCATAACTATATTAGTCATACTGAGTCGTGCATCCGAATGAAAAGCGGCCGCGCGGTCGCTATACGAACGTGCATGCTTTGCCAAGGTGAGAAACCCAACCCTCACGATTCCGCCTTATGAGGCAAGGCCCATCGGGTGGATCCTCATATGCCCCATTAAGCAATACATTCAACACACTAGCTGGCATGATCAGCTTTGGATTTGGACTCTGCAATGTATTCTTCCCTGCAACACCCCAAGTATATCCTCAAGCTGTGCCATGCTGTCACATGAGCCCGGCAGACCCAGGAGGCTGAGAAAAGTCAGTTTCACAGTTTCAGCCTCTGACAAGTAGCAGAGCCCACGTCCTGTGCCGTTTCAGCCTCTGACAAGTAGCAGAGCCCATGTCCTGTGCATGTAAAGACAGGTTGCGCAGCATGCTCTCAGATGTTAGCAGCGGAGCTCTTCGTGCAGGAAGCCATCTGGAACGTCTGGAACCTGGACACGTTCGACAGCCCATCATCATCTGGTGCAGGGTGCTCGGTGTAGATGCCTCCACATGGGGCGGGACATGCTGCTGATACATTGATACATGATGCAAGCGTGACTCCACGACTCGAAGACCGTCCTGCGAGGTTTTGCCCACCTTCCGTGACTCAATCACCATGCCCAGGGCTCAGAGCAGTTTCGATTCGTTTCGGCCGGACTGTAGCTCGCCTTGCATCAAGCAAAGGCCGGGCTACCCCGTCTACAACAAAGCACGGCAGTGGGTGGTGCGCAATCAGGAGCACCCTAAAACCACTTTCTGCTGATGCTATGGTGTTCCAAAGCACGCGGATGTGACTGGCACTGGCGAGGATCCTGTCACTGGTCAGAACTACCGCAATGGGCTGTGAGCTCAGCTTCCACTGACAGTTCACAGCTCGTGACCACGGCTGAAAAGAGGCTGTACTTGTCGTGCTTTATCGTGCTTTCACAGGCTTTCTGAGATCCCTGGTCTCTTCGTTCAGTTCCAGCTGCCGACGAAGTTGGTACCAGGAGATGTCAAAGCCCAAGAGTCCAAGCGAGTTAATGATGCTGGAAATGTGGCTGAGGACAAGGTATGAGCATACTGCAATAAAAGAAATACGATAATAAAACACATAGCACTATAATCATATACTTTTGCAAATCATGTGCATGAATGTGCATGAATGTGCATGTGGCGCATGTGGCCCACGTGGCCTCGGTGGCCCCAGAGTGCCCCAGACTGCTCAGGTCATATCCATCGAAGGTCCAACAGGCTTCACGTTCAAGACCGCAATGTCCCAAGCTTCTCCATGAAGACTTCTTCCCCATCGCAGGTGGCATGTGGGATCATGTAGGTTAGCTCTCGACACGATCAATGCATGCCAAGGGCGCACAGGATTCATGTGATGACTTTCGATGGGAGCCGGTGGAGGCCGGGAATACTGAAAGCACTGAAAGCTGTTGATGGAAATCCTCTCCACACGTCCATGCCAGGATGCCTATCTCTACTTGCCGAACTCTTTGATCACGTGCGTCAACAACATGCTTACCTTTCAGGAGACCTCTTTCTGGGTTTAGGAGTCCTGTCTCTGCCATCTGAGTGACACACGGACCTCATGCAGGTTCAGGAGCCCAAGAACATTCCGGAACTGCGAACGATGATGTTCCGGCTCACATCTCGGAATCCTGCCAAGACGCCGCACGCCGTGGGCTTAGCCCAGCTGAAAATCTTGTTTTTCAGGCGTCGTGACGGGTTGTGGATAATCGGATGTAGAGCAGCTCGCCAAATTGAGATGCTACAATGCGAAGGTTTGACATACGTAGTATGGCCAAGTATCGAGAAGCAACGGCTCTGAAAGCAATCTGTTGAAACCGAAAATGTATATTTCTAGAACTTCATTTCCCAAGCACTGTGCTCACCCTATGACGAGCTTCCGGACGCAGTCAACTTTGACGGAACTTTGGGTGTGAAAGTGGAGTTACATAGGGTTTCGATGTATTGGCTTTTGGGAGAAGCTCGTTTAGTTCCATTGAACATTGGTCAGACCTCTAGCCCTAGTCACCTATTGCAAGCTCAATTAGATTCGTTTGCCTGCTTCAGCACATTAAAGCCGAACGAAGCTACTTTACTCTCCAAGTAGATGAGGCTACAGTTGTAACTTGTAACTTAGGGTGCTTGGAGCCTATCTATGCAAACACACACGAACGAACGTAGCACAAAGATACAGAATGATTTGTGGGTATCCTAATGTCATGGCATAGACTGGCTTTGGAACACTAACAGGAGCCCCTCAATTCGACGAATCGCCGTGTTCGCAATCAGACGGCTCGGCGTTTCCTGTCCTGCCTCCACCAAGACCTTCCTCAACCACTGGAGCATCACCCACACGGCCAACGGTGCAATCATGAGCACAGAGGCAGGCATGCCGAAAGCTGTCATCAGCTGGAGCTAACACTCCTCAGGGCACTTGGCTGCTTCTTATGGATGCTTCTGTCATTGCCAGGCGGTCAAAAGCTGGGATGTGGCCATCGGCTTAGCATACTTGTAGGGTGAGCGCGCAGTTTATCGCACCGAGCTCCGCAAAGTCGACGCTGCAACGCTTAGGTTCCTCAGCTGGCCAACGTTAGGGTCATGTTGGTGGGGCAGCAGAAGGCTGAGAATTCGGTCGCAGCCTCGGTGATACCTGGCAGTCGTCGCGCATGTGTTCCTCTTTGCATGGAAACACTTGGCTCTGGTTGTTCCACGTCGCTTTTCCCATTTTTGGGGGGATTTGTCAGGTGTCCACGATTGCTGTCTCGTACAGACCCGTCTCCGACGCAGACGAGCTCAGCCTGGAGGCAATGGGGAGTCTTTCTGCCAAGGTGGAAAGCCGAGAAAGCCCTGCAAGCCCTACCCCAGATTCCCATACTGAAAACCACACGGAGTTCATGACCCTTAAAATGCAACACCCGAAGCTTTTCACCCGATGGAAGCTTGATCTAAGTCCGGGCTCCTTCTGTTCACCCAACTGCAACTTTAGGATCCCCAAAAAGGGGCTCAGCAATTTGATCAAACCCCCCCCTCCCCACTAGGCGCTGGAGCCGACCGGCTTTGACTTCACGGGTGCTTCAGCGGTTTCGCTGGGCCACGAGGCCTGAACCCCAGGAGCCCCAAACTCTACACCCCAAGATGCCCCCAAGATGCCCCCAAGATGCCCCAAGATGCCCCCAAGATGCCTATAAAGGCCCTAAGCCCCAGAAGATGCCCCGAAAGGAAGGGGCGGTTTTCGTGTCCGACTGCAAAGGTCATCGCAACCAATGCCGAGACGATCCGCATTCGAGCATCCATGTATGCGGAAGCCGGGCGCACAGAATCAGTACAGGATCGTTCTGCCTTTGTTGCGTTTTGTAAGGATGTGTTCCTAGGCGAGCCCTGCCTGTCATGTCTTGTTGGCATGAGTTTGCCACGCGATTCTCTCAAGTAGCCGAGGTCAACGTGGACATCGTCATTGCAAATTTTAGGCTTGGGCTGAATGGGGGCCCCACGCTCTTCAACCTGATTACCAAACTGAACAATGGCGTCCAAGCCTGAGGTGTGAGCTCCGCGTGCTCTGTAGAACATGCTCTTTGGACTCGACACTTTGCTGCATTTGTGGCACGTCGCGCCTCAGGATCAGATGGATGAGGCCCTTAACTTTCGTGGTGGCTTCCGATTACCTGGTAGAGCAACTTGTCAAGAACCTGCGCGGGTCAAGCTGGTTTCGGTGAAAGTGTCTTGCTGCTGGGGAGTTTTTCATCTAGTGCTGGGTTTCGGATGGGGCCAAAAAAGCTTTCGTGCACCGCGAAGCTGTTCCCATTCCTGCGTCATAGAGCTTTCGTCCCCGCTGCACCTTACAAGTACAGCTCTCCACATTCACACTTCAGCCGCCGAGGTTGCCGTCACCGGAAAGCAGATCAGCAGTGAGTGAACCACCTGCCATAACCACGATCAATCGACACCCTACATGTTCTCACTGGCTGTTGCCCACCTACCAAGCGTTCCAGTCTTCCTGGGCACATGGGGACCTAGCGCTTTGTGGCCATGAGGTACAAGCTCATGCCAGAACTGTATCCAGTTCCGTCTCTTTGGGAGGCCCTGAACAGAGCGATGTGATGGCGTAGGGCCCTTTTCCTCCATGATCTCATGGTCAGGTCCGCATGGGCGAGTTTGCAGCCATCGAGATGCCGTTCACTGTCACAATCAACTCTGGCGCCTGATGCTGAGAAACTGTCAGGTGACAGCTATGGGGCATTTGGCGGCTGGCTGTTGGCCGTTGGAAGCAGTCATGTCAGTAGTTCTACCCAGCAGGTTGCCCGAACCTGATCGCCATCAGGTCGGCAATCTGATGCGCCTGCGAGCTCCACCGTATGACTTGCAGGTCCGTGTGTACCTAGGAGCCGTGGTGAATGTCGGTGCCGGTCTAGCGAAACTCTGCGGAAGAACACCGAGAGTAGGTGCTGCCAGAGTTCTCTTAAAGAGTGTCGCTCTAGAAGCCACCACTAATATGGCAAGAAGACAAAGAAGTCGCCCCTCCTCGGCCCTGTCGTGTCGGGGCTCTTCACAGGGGTAGTAGGCTCTTTTGGGTACCTGGCTCCACAGGGAATGGAGGGACCCCAAAGGGCCTGCAATGTTATCGATCAACCCGAATGGGGTCTTTGGTGGTCTGGGCTCTCGGCAGCAAGGCTGCTGGCCTTGTAGCAACTGCCTTCTCTCGGCTCGTCGTCCCATAGGCTCATACAGCCTGAAAGGAGCGATGCATGGAATTCTGCCCTACCAGCTGACAAGAAGAAACGAGATTGTTTGCATGTGAGGGGGAAAGTCAGAGTCGAGTTGCACAATTTCGTGATCATGATCTTACGATCGCCTTTATCTTCCATTGCCCTTCCAATCCCTTCCATCGGGCACCGCTCCTCCCCTTCCTCCTTGTCATAGTCCATCAATGATGTTTTCATCATGATGAATCATCCGTCGTGTTTTATTTGGGCAGGCCCAGGACTTCAACATCATCCAGAGTGGAACGGCAGAAACAGTGACCTCTGAGGCCACGTCATGCACATGTCGTCGAGGCATGCGAATGAAGCAGCGGAACAAACTTGGGCATCACATCTGGCAGTGTCCAGAAAACGTATCGTAGAAGCGTGTTGTGTGCAATGTTGGCACCTCTTGCTTGATCTCTGTCCCCTCTAGCCGATCAGGAGTCTGTGCTTGCAGGTAGCTAACAGCTAGTAGATTGCTAGAAGTACCGTCCGTGCAGGTCACCAGCACATCATCTGGCGAGATGGTGGTCCGGCTTGGCACGCAGCTTTTCCGAGGAGTGTTGTACGAGGCAGTTCCATCAATCGTCGTGATGTTATGTTTCGGAGACTCTACTTTCAGCAACGGAACCCACCGTGCCAGGCGCAGGTGAGAGCGCTGACCCCGAAAGTCCCCAACCCCACCGATGCCATGTGGAGCATCGAGGCGCGTGTCCGGTGTCATGGAGAGATCCCGTCCGCAGCACCAGATAATGGGAGTTTGTGGCACCAGTTCTTGCTACGTACCATCTTAGCCGTTGGCACAGAACCGCTTTAGGGTCGTGGCGCCTCCAGCCATGCCAAAGGCTTTGCGGCCAATCTTGGTGTTTCAGGTTGTCCAGGTCACTTTAGCCAGCCTGAACGCCACGTCCTTGAGGCGCTTGCAGGATGAGGCTTGGGGCGACCAAGGCCACTGCACTGCGAACTTCAACCTGCAGGATATCAAGGCCGACCCGACCCACAATGACCCTAAGAAGTGGGTGGATGCCCACAACTACTACAGAGCCTGTCATGGAGTTCCGGGACTAGCCTGGGGGCCGGAGCTCTTGCCTTATGCGCAAGCATGGGTCCAAAAGCTCCTTCAGCATTGCGCAAGTGGGGCAGACCTCGAGGCATGGGTGAATGCACAGCCTGGCAGCGGGAGGCCTCATGATCCCAACCTCTTCACAACCGAGAGGCCGCAGCAGGCCGAAAACTTAGATGCCCGCCAGTGGAACTCAATAGATGATCCACCGGCATACAGTGTGGAGGATTGGTATCGAGAGGTCCAATCATGCCCGGGAAGTGGGAGTGAGCCTGGTTGTGGTGGTGTCTTGAATCACTACACCGCTCTCATCTGGAGGGATGCTCGACGTGTGGCTTGCTGGGTTGGGCTCCGGGGTGACCTGCGTATTGTGAGCTGCCGGTATGCAGCTGCCGCCGGGGGTACCGGCGAAGGTTGTGAGGTGCCCAACACGGTCGGGCCTCCCAACAGCGGGGGTTGCCAGCTTGGAGACGGCAACGATGGCAAGCCTGAGGTACCAGCCTTGGTCAAGCAATGCCCACCGATGCTGCCTAAGCCGACGGCAGGGGCGAAACAAGCAGCTCCACCAGCAGTTCCGGCGGCTCCACCGGCGGCTCCACCAGCCTCAGGGGGCCCAAGCTGTGTCGATCACATGTGTATGCTGAGCTGTATCCAGAAAGGCCAGCTGGGCAAGTGTGAGCGCTGCCTCCACAGTGAACAGTGTTCAAATGGCTTCTACTGCTGCCCGTTCATGAAGAAGTGTGTGAAAGATGGCGCGATGCAGTGCATGACCCCGATCGCATTCTGCCAGCCGCCTTGTATGGACAATGAGCCCATCGAGCAGTGCTCCTGCAATCCTAAGCTAAGTGATGACAAGTTCCCTTGGGGCTGGCAGAAGCCCACTTGCAAAGCTGGCGAGCAGCAGCAAGTGGTTACAACCACACCAAAGCCCACTTCACCACCCAGCAAGATGGTCTTCTCTGGCTTGAAAGATCTGGCCCAATGGAAGCGGCTGAGTGAGTTTGTTCGCAGCAAGCTTGTAGAGTGGCAAGTGTCCAGGCTTTGTGCGAGCATTGATGCGACGACACCCTCGCCGCAGCAGCAGGATGTTTTCTTGACCGCGAAGGCTACCTTTGCAGTCACTTTCAGTGACATGAGCAGCCTGACCCCGGCAACTAGCGAGTTTGAAGGCATTACGCCAGTGATCCGGCCCACCAGCCAAGCGAAGTTTGACCAGATATGCTCCGCTGGCGGTGCTCAGCGCTTGTGGAGCGTGGACAATTCGCAAAATTCACATATCTCGGCGGAGCTGCCGAAAGCAATGGATTACGCAGGCAAGGTCTTAATGGTAGGGCTCCTGTCGGCTCTGATGCTTCTGGCCTTGGTCTGGAGGCGTCCTCAAAGAGAGCCTTGGCACAAATCTGAGAATCGCTTTGCTCTGCCTTATGCCTTCCATGCTTTAGGCACTGTAAGCCTAGAATCGGCCTGAAAGCTTGTAGGGCTGCTTGGGTGGGGGTGGGCAGGTATCTGCAACGTTGGGCGCGGAATCCACGGATGAAGGTTCCAACCTGCTTATGTCCAACGTTGCTTAGCTAGGCCATGCCTCTGCAGTGCCTGTAGCACGGCGAGGAGCCCCAGATTTCACGAACTTCTTACTGTGATGCTTCTGGTAACGTGAAGTCGCACACAGCTCGTCTTTTATGTTGCCGATATTGCCGCACTTGCTGAAAGCAAATCGGTGGCTCATCCAACAAGCCTCGTTTTAGTCATTTCAGTCTCAATTTTCCGCTGTCTTCTGGGAACTAGAAGAGCAGCATGGGACTCATGACAGCAGCATAGCCATACAGACCCAAAAAAGGGCGTTACTTGGCATCCTTGAGACTAACCTCTCTAAAAGATTTAAGGTTAGAAACCCAACAAAAAACAGTGCTGGAAAGGTTTATCTAACCTTTGCTTCCAGGCTCCCCACCCACATTCCCATAAACTTGGCCCCTTTCTGTGCACACTTCACTTACTTCATGCGCTAGATGTTCTCGCTCTTTCATTCTTTCTGTGCTCCAGTTGATGTGCAGATCCTGGACGGCGGCGCGCTGCCGCTGAACACCAACGACGGTCTCACCGAGGCGACATCTTTCTTTTGCTGTGGACTCTCTGTTTTTTTTGTTTTGTTTCTTTTCTCCTTTTGGATATTGTTTCGTTTTTGTTGTTGTAATATTTTTTGTTGTCTTTGTGCACTGTCACTTTTTCTTGCTTCATGTCTTTGCAGGGCTTCCGCCTGGTGGAGCGTGCGGAGCTGACCGCCGCGCGCTTGATACCGATGGCAGCAGACGGTAGCAGCTCCGCAGTGTGCTGCAACGTGCTCTGCGCAATCGCTGATCCATAAGGGGGCTTCCGAAATTAGGGGTGCCCTTTTTGAAGGTCCCTCCAAGGGGATTCTATTCTATTTGGGGAAAAGAGGGGTATGCCTACTTTGGGAAATGCCCACAATTCTCGATCGCTTCGACGAATTGCTGTTTGACGGTGAGGTGCGGGCATCGCGCTCGCCTCCGATGGCTCAGATTGATGTTGACGTCCTCGCCTCGTTTTCTCTTTGGGTCAGAGGTGCAGTGCGCCAGTGCAGTGCCAAAGCGTTTGCTGATCTGGCTTCTCCCGGCTTCTCCTGGCTCCCAGTTGGTGGTGGACCCGAAATCTGCCCAGCCGGATGAGCTCATCCTGGTCGCACCACTGGGCTTCAACTTCACGCCGCTCCTGAGCTGCAAGTTCAGAGTATGTCATGTCTTGTCTCGCTTGAGGGATCTTGACATTTGGTTTTCCGCCGGAGCGTCAGTGAAATTCAGGAACTGTCTGGTGACGAGCCAGACGCCCAGTCAGCCTCTTGTGCAGGGCCTGCGATTTCCACCAAAGCTGCAAAGAGGTGCGTTCAACCGAGTCACCTCCTGCCAGCTGTGAGAAGCTCAGATACAGCCCACGGGCTTCAGGTTCGTATGGTGCGTGTGCATGTCTGAACTCAGCAGGGGTGTAGCGAAAGGTTTGGCAACGTGGCCGGACGAGCTTCAGCTCGCCTCAGGATGGCACGCGCGCGGCTCAGAAAAATGGACGATGCTGCTCTATGCAACATGGGGGGGTGGTTTATGGGTTTTAGGGTTTATAGGCTTTAGGCTATAGGGTTTATAGGTTTGGGTTTATAGGTTTTAGGGTGTAGGTTTCTAGGTTTTAGGGTTTTTTCGAAGACTGTGAGTCAGGCCTGACAAGCGTGCTCGAGCAGGTCGCTGGACCCTGAGCGGTGGAACATTGGACAATGTGCAACTCACGTAGCCTCACGGAGTCTCAGTTGTTGCTGAGAGCCAGGTCATCAAGGTCACAACGCCGGCGCAGAATCCGCCCAGCAGCAGCTGGTTCATAAACGAACCTCGGCTGCACACACCCAACATCACCCAACGGCAAGCCAGTACATTACACACTCTTGTTCTGTTTGTTGCACACGATTATAATTGCTACTTTTTGTTACTACTGCTAGTCCTGCTACTTCTTCTACAGTTACGCGCTCCGCCAATCTTCCTGCCTTGATTGCTACTACTCTCATTGGTATGCTGTTGTTATTCTTGTTTTTGCGCACATCGCCATTATCAGTGTTATCATTGTTGAAATGATTGACATGTGTTGGGTATTGTTACTGCTGTTCGGTTTATATGCATATATACACACTTTTTTCCTGGCTGTTGTCATGAAGCATGGCCATTGCCATTTCGCTGGAAAGCGGGACGGAGGCCAGAGACAGCGCCAGCGACCTGCAGCTCGCCTGGGGAGAGGATCAAAGTGGAGTTTCAATCCGGCAGATGTTAGGTCTGGACCTCGGAACAATATGGGGGTTTACGAAAATAGGAGACCCCCCAATCTAGACCCCCCAATATAGACCTCAAATAGTAGGTCCCCTTATAATAAGGACCCCCAATTCAGGTGCCCCCCTAATATCGGAACCCCCCCGCCCAGTATATCGGAAAGGATGCAGAGTCGGGTTCCTGTCTAAGCTCAAGGTGCCGATGTCCTGTATCCCGGCATTCCGCAAATTCCTGGGCAGATGGCGTTCAGTTTTATCACCAACGCGGCCTGCCTGAGAAGTTGCTTCGAGTTCGTTGGGTTCAGCATCAAGTTCAACATAGTTCAGCATTCTGCTGGCACTGCCTTGCCGCAGGTGTGTGCGCCTGTAGCTGGACTGTAGCTGTTTGAAGCTGTGGGCACCTGTGGGCCGAGGAGAAGATAGACTCAGGCGGAGCCATCCGTGTTGGCTATCCGACGTTGCCTCGGCATGTCTTGCAGTTTGTTACAGGGCACGCTGAGATGTTGCACGCACTTTGGCTTGCCAGGGACATCGAGGTCCTGTGCGCCGGAGCTTACTTGAGCCAGGCAGGCATCCACTTCATCAGGTGTAGATTCACTGCAAGTTGGAACAGCCTTGGACATCAGGTGGCGATCACCGGTCAGGTGACCTGCATGAACTATGTCCAGGAGGTGTGACAGTGCTGGTCAACAGGGGGTCTTCTCAGCATCTTCCAGACTTTGTGTCAGGGCTACTTCGAGCTACGGCTCGACAGACCACTTCCCCCTGGCCAGCAAGCTTTCACAGCCAGGGCCTTCATGAGCAGGGTCTGCGACACTGCGCTGCTCTCTCTTTGCTCTCTTCTCCTTGCGCTGGGCGAGAGCCGATGATGCCGTTGTTTGCTACTGCGAAGTCAGGTCACCAGCACGTGCCCCGCAGCTGTGAATGACAACACTTTCTATATCATCATCATGACGCCGACGGGTCAGGCCAGCACGGCAACGCCTAAGACTTGGTTACGTTGATAGAACGTCAATGAGAGCACTCCACAGTGCCAGGTCTCAGATGCGGCAATGAGCATTCCTGGCCTGCGCATCCAGCACGGCCTTCCGATTTCGGCAATGCCTTTAATCTGGGGTATGGCCGAGCCGAACAGGCTTGCGGTTTGCACATTCATGGGAAGAAATTCTGAGATATGTGATCTATTGCAGCGGCGTTGTCTTGTCATGGCTCAGTCCCATCAGGAATACGTTTGTCAGCACGGGTATTGAGCTGCTTGGAGAACTGCCGCTGAAGGCCAGGCATGAAGAGCAGTTCCCTTAGGTTACCTTGCCTTGTGCCATGTGCCGTAGATTGTCCTTGTAATGCAGGATCCTCCCATCATGAGCGAGATCATCATTCAGATGCCTCCAGACTTTTCTCATCAGGCACCACGCGGGGGCCATTTTCATAACAGAAGACCTCTTTGGGACCAACCGAAGGTGCAGAAAACAGCGCAGCTGGAGACCCTGACAGAGCCACTTCCGCGAAGAGAAGGCTCGGAGCCCCTGCCACTGAGAGCGCTTTTTTTGAGCACTTGTGTGAGCGCTTCTCGAGCGCTTGTTTGCTTCGTTTTGCTTCGTTTTTTTGGTCGTCCCCCTCTCTCCCAGGAGGCTGGTTGGATGTCACTGACCCTCGAAGGCCGGCAGTCCACTCCTTCGTCCTCAGTCACTCCTTCGCCTTCCCCCAATGCAAAAAGACTAAGGGTTCTCAAAAATTCTGAGACTGACAGGCTGAGACTGCTCATGGACGAGGAGGCCATACAGAAGCTGGCCATTGGCTCATACAGGCGATCACGCAGCGACGGGAGCCGA
The DNA here is from genome assembly GCA_905221605.1 of Symbiodinium natans. Classification (NCBI taxonomy): domain Eukaryota; class Dinophyceae; order Suessiales; family Symbiodiniaceae; genus Symbiodinium; species Symbiodinium natans. The sequence continues at coordinate 206,464 of CAJNDS010000258.1, forward strand.
AAGCAGCATAAAACAGAATGCTGCAAGTGCGTTGCTTGCGTTTCTTGCTTCCCATGCTTTGGCAGGTTCCAGTGGCCCATCATGGTTCCTGCTGTGATGCCAAAGTACAACGTCATGGACTTAGGCACTTGAAAGGCGAGTCGAACGCGGGGTTGGGGTCTCACGACAAAACGGCAAGCACGAGTCTGACCAAAGGCAGGCGGCAAGACAGGATGGGTCTTGGGATCTTTGTCAGATGGACACCTCTGCGTGCCTGTCATATCTCGTGAGAAAGGTGTTGCACAAGCAATCTAAGCTACGAACTCTCAAGTCCACATGTGTTCCGTCTATTCGTTGGGGTGTCTTGCTTTTCTGTCGAACTTTTTTGGCAGTTTGTGTCAGTGTCTCTTTTTCTTTGTTATGTGTGTGTGTGTGCTTTGGTTTGCCCTGAAAGGCGAGGGACGGGCGCATCAGAGTAGAAACAACAACAAGGGTGGAAATGAATGCTTGAAGCAAGGCACATCTGTTTGCAGTATGCAGAGCAACGGCACAAGGACATGTGCACCGTGCACCTCTGTCACGGGTTGGGTCGCCGGCAAGTTTGTTGGCCCATTCGTGAAAAGGTGAAGGAGAACTCTTGACGAATGCACATGCCAGTGGACTGGCCATAGTGGATGTAGTGGGAGTCTCACTTGTCCTACAATGCAACGCCGAGGTCTGGGAGCTGACTGTTTGCAGTCCAGCCATTCGGAACGAGTCTTGTACCGGCTCCAGCGATCCGCGTGCCACTTCCTGAGTATGTTCGCAGCTGCTCATGTGGGTTGCGTTCGCAGGGCTTGCAAAAACTCGTCGTCCTAAGGCTTTGGTGAGCTTCCCTCTAGCAGGCTTTGGGATGGGCGAGGCCTGGATATCGCGGTCTAGCAAGACATTCAGTAGCGCAGCAGCTGCTTCGTCTTGCCTTTCAGAACTCTCAGCCTTCCAGCATGTTTCTCCTGCTGACGGCTTTCTTGTCGACGGTGTGCCTACGTGTGAGACTTTGTGCGGATCATATGATTCCCAAAGCCCTGCAGTCTCATCCGTCTTCGATCGCGTTTACCCAAACTGGTGCTGCATGGCCGGTTCGGGCCAACTGGTCGGTGGAGAGCTTGGATTCGCAGCAAGCATACATGCTTGTGAGGAGTTCAAAGAGTGGCCGTGAAATGCCAACACCTTTTGCACTTTGAGGTGCTTCTTGTGCTCCTCTCAGCCTTCGCCTGGAGACATTTGCGGGAAGCCTGAGGCTTCACTGCTTTTGACGGAAGCCTTGTGAGCTCCTTGAGCTGGTACCATGATCTTTTCTTTGATAGCATCGGAAAAGTGAACTCACATGGCTCAGACATCTTGCAAAGCATATGCTGGCCGGTGTACAAACAGACCATCAGGTCTCACATAAGTAGCTAGCGAAGCGAGAGGAAGCCCGGTACTTCCTCGCTTGGAGCGAGATTGGCTTCCAAGCGCAGATTGACAAAGAATGACGCTGTGGACACCGCAATCTCGCTCCACGACAATTTGCACTACTGCACCCGTCATAAACCCTCCAAGTCATTTGGTCCCATGCCACAGGACCGGTGTTGTTCAAGGTGACAGATCATTAAGGAAGGCTGTTGGGTGCACCCCGAAGTCTCGACATGGAGCGACCCGACAGGCGCATGTGCGCACAGCTGCACAGGCCATTGGAGCAAGGGCGCGGCTGCCAAAGCCCGAGAACCCTCCGAAACGGGGACCCTCCCTTGCTGTTAACGATGGTTTCACTTCCAGACTCACTGGAACATCGAAGATGTCCAGAGGTGGGTGTGCATGTGGCCTTTGTGGCTCCCAGCGAGAAGTTGCTTCGAGCCTGTTGGCCCAACTGGCATGGGGTAACATGTCGAGCTCCAAGCACTTGATGACTGCAGTTAGCGCCCTTTCATGTCCATCATGTGTATCCAGGCCTGTGCTAGCCGGGTGCTATAATTTGGGACATCGAAGTTTCACTTTGGTAGATCGGCCCCGTGAGACATGTGACACATGTCGTCCAGCAATGCAGAAAGCAGAGTTTCTGAGCTCATTTTGATTGACAGCAGGTCCGACGACTTGGAGTTGACTCTTCGTTGCTCTCGCCAGGACACCCGACTGGCTCATGAATGGTCCAGCCAAATCCTTCTAACCGGTCGACTCGTGTGTCGTCATCATGTCATGTAGCTCTGGATCTAGCACAGATTGAGCCAATGTGTAAACCCTCAGATAGCTTTCGTCATTGTGTTGGCTTTGGCACTTGCGATGGCATCCACCACCTCGCCACGACCTTCGCCACGTGTTCTCGATGCGGAAGGTGCACACAGACATAGTTGCCTAGCTCTATGCCAAAATCGAACACATGCCAGCCTGCTCCAGGCAGTGGCTACGGCGCAAGTCAGCAGCGCGTCAAGCCTGCAGCCAAGTACAAGTGCGTAGCACCCGGCAGCTCCGTTTTTCATGATGGGCCTATCTCGGGTTTCTGGAATCCCACTACATGCTTATGACTTCCGGGGTGCTTTGGTGCGATCTTGTGATATTGCTTGGCCAACCTTTCCTGCGTGTAAGTATGTAAGGGCCGAAGTCTGGAAAGCAGCAGAAAGCGCTGGAGACGACTTGGCACAGGGCTCCTGGGCTCCGAGGCTGCGCTTGCGGGCACCTGCAGGCGTCGAGGATGCTCCGGAGGCACGAAGCCGATGAGAACACGTGGCTCTCTGTCGCGTTCACGCAAATGTCTTGGCGGGTCTAATTACAGTCTAATTACCATCTGCCCCTTGGCTGCAGACCATATCTGTCATGCTGAGAATGCCTGGCATGTCCTTCAGGCAATCTTCAAGAAGGTTCATGCGAAGTTCATGCACCATCGACACGGGCCCTAACAAATGTCAACGCCAACGTCTGTTTGCATGCAAGTTTGATGTCTGGTATAACCTCTGAACAGATCGTGAAGCCATTGTTTGCAGCCATGGTTCTCCGGGGTTCGCTGGGCAAGCTCCTTGCACCTGCTGCCCTCGTTTGCCTGGCAAGACTCTTGACTAAGACTCGTTAGAAATCTGACATCATCTGACCACATTCCTCAGCAGCTCGGCGGAGAGGTGAACTTCAAGCGTCACAACCCAGACCTGCAGCTTGAGAGTCAGGGAGTGAAAGGAAGCGGTTCAATTTTGTTCAATCTTTCCACTTTACGCATGCAAAGGTTGAGGTACATGATGTCAAGCTGCCAAGGATATGGGCCAACAGTCTCTAAGCTGCCACTGCGCGTGCCAACCAGAAGCTTTGATGAGATGGATGGTTTGTTTGCCAAGTGCATCTCGCGCGGCATGATTATCAACCACACGCGCTGCATGCTCTAGAGCCCACCCTGAACACGCTGGCCCGCTCTCGCAGCAAGTGTAGCCAGTTGCAAACTGCTGAACCCTAGACCCTAAACCCCAAACGCCAAACACTAAACCCTAAACCCACATTCCAAAAGGAAGTCTTGGCACTATGCGAAGCGCCTCGGGCCAGCAGCGATTGTGATGGCTTTGGTGCTTCGGGTGGCCCTAGGTTCCAGAAATCAGGTTCTGCATAGTTCCACCTTTGAAATGGTTTTGCGGGCATGGTCATGATGGATTGCGGGCACAGCGTGTCTGCACGACCCCGTTGTTCTGTCGTTTGCTCAGCCACGTGACAAGGTCTCCAGCACGCAAGCCGGGGGGAAGTTCAAGCTGCATGACAGCAGCCAGGCATCATCGCAACATACTTCTCAAGCACTGCTGTGCAGCTGAACTACGAAATTGAGAAGACTTGAAGCTTCTGCAGCTGTCGGCATCTGCCGTGGTGCACTGCGCCCCTTTCCTTATCACTCAGGAGCCAGGCTATGTGGGTGCGAAAGCCCCAGAAGAGGAACCGTGGGCTTGGCTGCAAGCAGACATGTTTCTCGCCTGTGTTCGTCTCGGTTGTGCAAGGTGTGCTTGTCTTTGCTGTTGCCCATTGTTGGTTTCCGCTGTTTTTCCGTTCAGTCCGCCAAGTGACGAATGTGGTGGCTTGGAGTTCATGTCACTTGACGGCTTGCCAAGCCAGCTTTCAAGCTGAGCACGAGGAACCTGTTCGTAAACGCAGCCCAGAATGCAGCTTTCAGAATCAAACGTTGAAGCGCTTGAAGCGCTTGATCAACCGTCAGTTCCGGTACGGAAGTCGTAGTTCCATTCCTTCTGCCCTGCCAAAGAATTCCACACATTCTTTGCCGAGGTGGACAGTGCGTGTTTCGGATGAGGAGGGCTTGCTTGGGCAGCTGCCCCTTGGCTTCGACTCGAAGAAGGATAGGTTGGAAGGTGGGTGGGCCAGGACTCACAGGCTTATGGCATTCTCTTGGAGCTGGGTCGAGTTGTCCCCGCTTTGGGCTGTGTCATTGCATGGCCTGCGCCATCGGATTGAGGCTTCAAGCTAGCGTCATAATCTCTTCCTGCGCACCCCCTGGTGTCAACCAAGGAGTGCGGTCACCATAGCAAAGGCTGCTGCATCAATTCAGACAGTGGCCCAACTAAAGAAGTGTTCCCGGCAATGGGATTGCAGAGTAGGATGAGTACAACGAGTACCTTACCTGCACGCTTGAGTTGGACATCGCATTCCTTACACAAAGAGTAGGAAGGGAGAAGTTCTTCTTCACGCAAGGCAGGCTTCGTGGTGCTGCGCGGTGCTTCCGTGCTACGAGCCCACGAGCTCCGTGCTGCACAGGAAGAGGCGGACGAGGCAGGATCTGCCCACCATTGTTTAGTTGAGAATGCGTGTAGCGATCAGTTCTCGATCACTTGGGAAGCGGGTTTGTGGATTAACCTTCAAGGTGGTCTAGTCTGCCCAGGCACTGTTTCAGGTCAAGATGACCACCAAGGGTCTTGGATGCTTGGAGGCAGAAAGACAAGCTTGTTGTGCAAATGTGCAAGTTAACCGCGACAGCGGTTTCAGGAGCGTTTCTAAGAGCCCACAGGACTCGAGCCACTGGCTCCTTGGGTGCCTTGACAGCAGTGATGGGCCCCTTTCTGTTTTAAGTCTGGGACACCAATGCAACACCATGCAGCAGTGCTCTTGTACAGATGCATTGCTGGGGAGGCTGTTCCGAAGCCTGCACCAGCAGCTGGGAACTTGTTTCGGTTCCAGGCCATGCTCGGCAGCGACATGCTGGCTCATGGATGGCAACAGTAATTAACATATATATATATATATATAAATAATAATAATAATAATAGTAATAATAATAATAATACAATATCATATCATATCAGATCATATCATATCATATGATGGCATGCGCTCTGGGGAGCGAGTGCAGTCTTTCTTTCATTTTTTCAGCATACTCGTGTCGAGCGTCCCTGCAGGAGGCCTCATCGTTTTCGAGCGGCCGGCTGGACATGACATTCTCGGAGGTTCTGGCCCGGTAGCTGATGGTAACTGCATCTGCTGCCATTTGACGTATTTGGTGGATCCTGATGGACTCTGTCGTGCCTCGCAGTTCTGCAAGGGGTAGCACACGACAGTACAGTGCCCAGTGCTGAGCAGGAGGCAAAGTCATCTGGGCCGTTGGCTGCACGCCAGGCGAGATGCACCAGACAAAGCAAGTTTGCACGCGGCATGCGGCCTGCACTGACACCAAAGCGGCCAGGACCTCCTCCGCCTGTGCGAAGTCCTCTTCGATACAGACTGTGCCTTGCCGAGCAGTGTGTTTCACAGCTCTTCTCTGAATCGGGTCACCTTTGGAGCTCTCCCAGCATGAAGCATGTGAAGCTGAAGCAACCATTAAACTCTGAACATCCCTCTACGTCCCCAAACCCTACGACTTCCTCAGCCTTCAGTGACATTACTCGAGAGGCCAGCTGGCGAGCCGTGGCGCCTTCTGGAACTTCCCGGGATCGGGCCGGGAACATTGGCACCGAGACGGGCTGATGCCTTTGCACTTTGGATTGCTTTGGATTAGGTTGGATGCCTGCAGCTGGCAAAGCCTTAGGAGCTTAAGATCAGGGTCACCCTTCTGGTTCCTTGAGTGTTCCTTGGAAGAGATTGCATGGCTTCAGTATTTCTGAGGCTGACCGTTGTTACGGCGGCTCGGCAGTACCCTGACAATGCAGGCACCTCGAGTCCACCTTTTGACTTTGGGCATTGGTGAAATGAGCTTTAGACCAGAAGGGTTCTGATGCCGTTGATGTGTTGCACGGCCCCCAACTTTGCTGTAAGAAACTGGTTGAAGTGCAGAGTTGGGAGGAGCCACGCGGGAAGCACGATTGAGAAACCTGAGAAAAGCTCAGGAGCACATGGGCAGTGAACATGCAGCCACGAACCTCCGCGCACAACAAAGATGAGACAACCCGCCCCCTGTCGGACGGCAGCATCGAGAAGGGATGCTCGGTGGAGGTGTTGCTTCTGGAGCAGTTCGTGCGATGAGTCGTCGTCCCAGCCAGCGCATGATTTTGGCGGCATTGCAGCTGTTGCTGCATTGAAACGACAACATTGGGCAGGGATGCTTGGTATAGGCGTTGCTGTTGGTGCCTTTCTAGGCCTAGCAGTGTCACGCCAAGCAGAGATGGAGCATCCGTGGACATTCGTTCCTGCTCCGGCCATTCCTGTTGTGGCCCCAGCGGGAGTCGTCGTCCAAGCCAGCGCGTGATTTTGGACAGCATTGCAGCTGTCGCTGCAGGGTTGCTTGGTATAGGCGTTGCTGTTGGTGCCTTTGTAGGCCTAGCAGTGTCACGCCAAGCAGAGATGGAGCATCGGTGGGCATTCGTTCCTGCTCCGGCCATTTCTGTTGTGGCCCCAGCGGGAGTCGTCGTCCAAGCCAGAGCGTGATTGTGGACAGCATTGCAGTTGTCGCTGCAGGGTTGCTTGGTATAGGCGTTGCTGTTGGTGCCTTTCTAGGCCTGGCAGTGTCACGCCAAGCAGAGATGGAGCATCTGCGGACATTCGTTCCTGCTCCGGCCATTCCTGTTGTGGCCCCAGCGGGAGTCGTCGTCCAAGCCAGCGCGTGATTTTGGACGGCATTGCAGCTGTCGCTGCAGGGTTGCTTGGTATAGGCGTTGCTGTTGGTGCCTTTGTAGGCCTGGCAGTGTCACGCCAAGCAGAGATGGAGCATCTGCGGACATTCGTTCCTGCTCCGGCCATTCCTGTTGTGGCCCCAGCGGGAGTCGTCGTCCAAGCCAGCGCGTGATTTTGGACGGCATTGCAGCTGTCGCTGCAGGGTTGCTTGGTATAGGCGTTGCTGTTGGTGCCTTTCTAGGCCTGGCAGTGTCACGCCAAGCAGAGATGGAGCATCTGCGGACATTCGTTCCTGCTCCGGCCATTCCTGTTGTGGCCCCAGCGGGAGTCGTCGTCCAAGCCAGCGCGTGATTTTGGACGGCATTGCAGCTGTCGCTGCAGGGTTGCTTGGTATAGGCGTTGCTGTTGGTGCCTTTGTAGGCCTGGCAGTGTCACGCCAAGCAGAGATGAAGCATCTGTGGACATTCGTTCCTGCTCCGGCCACTTGTGTTGTGGCCCCAGCGGGAGTCGTGGTCTAAGCCAGAGAATTCAGCGCGACGTGTAAGAGTCAATGGATTATATATAGAGAGTTTGCTGCCGAGGAATTTGCGGGGGAGGCTTGCAGACAGTCACGGACCCTGGTTTTTAAGCGCAATCCCTGAGTCTGGAGAACACAGCCGAGAAGCAAAGCCCAGATTTCTTGCAGCAGGTTTCATGCGCCTGCAGCCCTTTACGCAGCTGGGCGCCATTGACGAAGACTCGGAGTCTGACAGAGAGCCGAAGGCCAGCTGGCGGGCAGTTTGCCGAGTTCAAGTTATTCGACTTGCCTGAAGCCGAATTTAAGAAGACCTGCTTGTGTGAATCCGTATTGTTTACACAAGCTTGGTGATTCTGCAGCTATGCGCCCACAAGAACCCCTAGACTCCCTCAACCTCGGACCCCAAAAAGCACCACTTTGATTTCAGAGCCAAGGCCGCTGCCGGAGAGTCCGAGCGCGTGGCCGCAGCGCTGCGGCCCGGGGAGCTGCTGCTCTTCCTGTACTCTGCGAAGCGCGGAATCTCCCCCAAAAAAAGGGGGAGGGCTGAAAGATGCTGAAAGTCTGAGGGGCTGAGGGCTTGGGCCTTTATTTCGGACACGCGCACTATACGCACACTAATGGACATGGTGGTGTGAGCACGGGGCACAAGACAACGGGAGCCTGGAAGGCATGCAGCCATCCCCAACTTCTCCGATTTCGATCGCTGCCTGCTGTACTCGGTGTACGGCCCCGAGGGTATCTCCGACGAGCCGTTGCTGCACATCAGGGTGCCCTGTTGCAGTTCGAAGGTTCCATTGACTCAACTGACCTGGCCTGCTTGGGAATAGAGAGTAGGAGCGCAGGACAAGGACCAACCAGTTGTGTACACCATGAGCTACGAACCAAGGACCTCAACATCAAGAGCACCGCTCCTTCCTTGTTTTCAACTTCGAAATCGAAGTCGTCTATGCTAGCCCTCATGGCGAAAAGCTTGAATTAGATGAGCTGAGTCGGTAGAGGCTGCAAAGTTTGGCTTGCCTGGCTTTTGCATGTAGCATCACAGCCGCACATGAAGTAGCAGCAGTGCCCAGAAGAGGCAGCTTTAGAGTGCGCAGATGATGGAGAAATATTTATTCAACCCAGTGTAGCCTGAGTCACAGTCACGTGCTTAATTGCTGACCGTGCTTTGATTCGGATTTGGTGCTAGGCCTTTGCCGACGACTCTCCGCAGACATGCTTGAATGGAAACAGAAGGCACTCCGCCGGCTCCAGTGAGCTGTGTTTTTTGATTTTTGTTCGAAGCCCTATATGCACTGATGCAATACTCCCCTGGACCAGCTCGGACTCTGGCCTCTTTGATGCCGTGCTCTTTGGCTTCCGGCTGGATACGGAGGAAGCACTGGATCAAGCGCAGGACCCCTTCCCCGGGCTTGTGCCCTTTGCAAGTGGTCCTTGAGTTGTTTCCAGGCCAACTTCGAAAAATCCAGAGCCGTGGGGCTCAGCACAAGCCATCCAGCTCTGTCAACTGACAGGTACAAGTAGGCCTAAGTAGACCAATGTTGCTTTGTGTCAAACGGTGCTAGGGTGCAAGTGGGCCCTTTTGTTACTGGCATTGTCGCTCCACATCAAAGTGCTCTTTGGATGCCTCTGTACATCAAGTAGAATCATTCGCATCCCCAAGCCCTCCAAGGCGTCTGGTGATCAGCGGACACAGGCACGGCTCTTTCGGTCAAAAGATGCACAAGCGAGGGGGAAGATACCTTATGACATGCATACCAGACCGGGTTCAGGCCTTAGCCTTAGCATGCTTTGAGTTAAGGGAATGTTCGTGGCTGCCATCTGGTTGTAAGATCCACAGTGAGGGAGCGTGCTCCGCAAGCTGCAGTGGGCTGCTGGACTGTTTGTATTGTGATTCAGTCATACTTGCAGCGTGCTCGGTGCGCTGTTGTGCAGTCTGCTGCGCTCCTGGCCTATGCGGATGCGGCTGCAGCGCAGGAAGCTTGATCCTTTCATGTGCCGCTGAAACTCGGCACGTGGAGTCGTGTGTGAAAGATGGTTGGAGCGGGGGCATTCGTTGCAAAATGCAGTTCACTAGGGACTAAGAGCACGGCTTCATGCAGTGCTATGCATGGGCACAGAAGTCTAGCGGTGATTCAGACTCTGGCTACGGGCTCAAGTGTCTTCTCAGCTCACGGTCCCTTGGCCACTCAGCGCCGTTTTGGCATGTTTCTCTTCCGCCAGCCTGCAGCGCAGTCCCCAGCTGCACCAAAGCCGCCAAAGGCCGGGCCTCCATGGCAACAGCTTTCGGCAAAGGATTTCCGTGTTAGGGCTCGCATGGCTCGCCTACTCATCCTCGTCGTGGCCCTTCTGTTTCCAAAGCAGAGCGCAAGCTGAGAAGGAGAGGATGTCATGCTCATCTCCTTGTTCCGCGATGTTCCACTGCACCATGCCTCACGGAGGCAAGCGGCGACTTTCGCTCCGGCGCATACGTTTGGCCGCAGCTCCTCCAATTCATTGCTGGGGTATTTGCGGCACTTGTTTGAAGCAGGAAAAGCAGAGTAGAAAGCGCTTGGAAAGACAAGCTGCTGCACACTTCTGTCTGTCCTCTCTCTAGCTTTACGCATCGGGTTCCCTTACTCCAGAGCCCCCTGCTTAGCTGAGGCACGATGTCAAGTTCTGCGTGACAGCTCCAGCGAGCCTCGGCCAATCAGAGACTGCCAGAAGGAGAGCTCCGGCTCTGAAAGAAAGGCATCAGGCGAACTTTCGGGCACGAAGAAATCGTCGCCTCGAGCGGAACAAGGTGGGGATGGAGGCACAAGGCCTGAAGCAATGAAATCCGGGCGGCGGTCGTCGATGTCACTTGTGCCCTGAGGCGGTACATGGCGGAATGTGCCATGAAGAAACTCTGGGTGCAAGAGGGTTTCGTGTCGAGCGCAGTCAATGCCACACGCCTACTTGAAACACCTGCGCTGCCGGGAGAAATCAAAGGGCCAGTGGCACGGACACTGACCGAACGAACACTACCCTACCCCTCCTGCCTCTTTCTGTGCAACACTCCAGTATTGCAGGCCCTCACTTTTTACAATGAAGCACAAATTTTAAATTGTAAACGCTTGCGCGCCACACCTCGGCAGCCGGGCTGGCCCAACGCAGGGTGTAGCGTCCCTGGGGGGCTCCCAGAGCGGTAGGGTACTTCTTCGTGTTTTTTTGGCGTGGTCTCTGTGGGAGGGCCACAGACTGGAACCCCGCGGCATCAGGTTGTGGCTTCCCCCAAGCAGTTCAAGCACAGGGCGGGGGAGGGTGGGGGAAACCCCAGCACTTTCCCATCGGATGCACTGGTCCGACTTGTCCTATGATTTTTCTTGGCAAGCTGGGACACAGAGGCGGCCAAGCTCGAGAGAGAACCAGCAAGAGAGCAGTTGGGAACAGAGGTTGCGAAACTCTGTTCAGGAGATCACGACCTGAAGTTTCCAGCGGCGATTTCCGACAGGACCGGCGAAGCTGGGAAGGTGCAGCAGAGTGTAACAGTGCAGTGTCAGACCGTCAGATCTATTCGCTTGCAGGACCATTACCTGCTCCCAACACCTCCGGGCAGATGGACCTGCTTCCAGCTTCAGCAAGAAGTCGGCAAACCCAGTAGAAGCCAGAAGAACCTCCCAGTAGAAAGTCAGAGGCGGGGGGCAACAACCAGAACAAGGGTGGATGACCATCACTTTTGCCAGGCCATGTATTGAGGCAGTCATGGATTGCGGCAGTTTTCATTGCTGGCCCGCTGAAAGTATCCTGTGTTTTGTTGTTTGGGCATGTTCGGGCTAGCGATAGCGGAGAAAACCGACGCTGTGGCACTATCTTGCCGTTGCCACGAAACTTCTATGTGGTGGCTCAGTGCTTCTCACATGCAAGTTGGAAATCACACTTCCCCGTTTCCACATGACAACCGCGCTAGCAAAGGTTCCTGTGGCAGCCAAGACCGCGATGAGGTCGACGCTCGAATCATTCTTTGCTTGAGAGTAGTATTGCCATGTGCAGTGCTTGGCTGGTACGCAATTTGCACGCAAGAGGGGCCCACACATCTTGTAGTTTGAGGTGCACGTGTCGTCATTGCCGATCATTTGTTGAAAAAATGATTGTAACATAGTGGCAAAAGTGTTTAAACCCCTGGACCGAAGGGCACAGTCTGGATGTACTGAGGACTTCTGTCGAACTTGTGGCTGTCCCTTGGCTTCTTTGGGCTCAGCTTAGCAAAGCAGCCTGGCAATCTCTGAGAGCCGTTTTGGGTTCGGGTTCAGGATTTCTGCGATGTCTGCGAAGTTGAGGCCCTTCCCCAGCGCAGCGGTGCCGCGAAGCAGCGGCCCGCCGCCAGCGGGAGGAGTGGCCGATAGTTCCCCTGTAGGCTTTTGAGACTTCGTGACGATACATTTGCAAACCCTTGCAGATGCACGTGGCCCTTGGTAAATCAACATGTGCGACGGCTGGCACTTCCTGAGTCCAGCTGCTGTCCCGATGTGTTGGGATGACTTGGACAGAGGCAGCGGCGGAGAGGGCGAAGAAGGAGCGCGAGGACTGGACAGCAAGTTGCGTTGCTTGTTGTGCGAGGCTTGACTGAGCCAGTCTTCGTGTTCATGATCACCGCGCTACTCGTAGGAGCGTGCAGCTGCTGGTCAGCTGACCTTTGAGGACGGCACGAGCCTGGGTGTCAAATGCCCATGGCGAAAAACGAGAACCTGCAAATGGGCATGTGTCCAGCAGACCCTCTGCTCCTTGCAACCAGAGTCTCGGTGTGAGCGTGTGGTCACAGAGCGGTCCTGTGAGAGGATATGGCGCATGCTCACTCTGCGGGCTTTGCTGAAGGGCTCTTTCCCAATGGCCTTCAGGATGCCGAGACATGTGCTGTGACCAAAGTTTTTTCTGTTGTGCATCAAAGAACCTACCAGCAGCCTGCCACCGTTCCTGAATGACTGGGCTGGGCTTCAGCAGGATCGCGCCGTGACAGCGAGAAAGATCGATGTCGAGGTGTGCTGGCATCTCCTTTTTCTGCGACCTATCGAAGTGGAGGAAGTTTAGGTACTCATAGCTAAGTCCAACGTTCGAACACACTCCCTGGTGCAAGGCATACACGAAGCTTCTGCGCCATGCAGCTTTCAGTGCTGGCCACGTTCCAGATTTCTGAATCCGGCGCTCTCAAGGTTCACGCGTTTCACGTGTAAGACTCTGCAAGACTCTGCAAGACTGTACAGTACAGGCAGGGACTGGCCGCTTCTCCCCCAGACGTCTGGGTGGAGCTCCTTTTGCCTCCTGCCTGTGAACCAAATTCCCAAGCAAGCGCCAAGCAACCTCTGTCTTGGCCTGGTACTGCTTGCTGACCGTGGAGGGTAGAGAACATGCCACACAGGCGGCCCCTTGGGGGATTTCTCTTCGGTCACCTGAAAAAGTCCGAGCTGATCGTGCCTAAACCGTCTCTGACTAGTGGAACATTATGGAACATCCGTGACCACGAAAGTGCACAGGAGGAAGCCAGCAGCTTGTCGCTGGACCCGGACCGCGAACTCGCAGAGGGGAGCATTGCGCTGCTTTTCTGGCTGCATAGACACGGAACTCACATGCCACGATATGCCACGTCAAGGACGACTCGGCAGTGCGCCTGGCACGGGAAGCGTTCAACCAGCTGCAGGCACATCCGGCACCAGTTCGTTGCGTCATGAAAGCTTTCGACTCCTCCAGGATGCTGGCGACATGGAAGGCCAGGCAGCTGGGAGCTGAGTGTGGCTCAGGCTTTGCCGGAAAATTGTCGGAGCTCCTGTTGGATCTGTAAGCGACACAGAAACCAGCGAAGGCGCATGTTCACGTGGTAGCCAGTCTCCAAGGCGGCACTGCATGTCCTTGCCAAGGCACGGCCGCTGAAAGCAAAAAAGCAATCCTCTTAAGTTCAGTTGCAACTTGAGACCGCTGTTTCTCTCTTCATTCTATTCTTGCTGCATCGCTGCAATTTGCTGCGTATCTGTATGTGCAGCACCGCTGTTTCTGTGCAGCTTCGAGTCTGCGCTAGAAGCCGCTAGAATCGAATCTGCTAGAAGCCGCTGACTTTGTTGAACGGCTGCGTCTGGCAACCGTCTTGTCTACACACTGACACCGTTGCATGGAGCCCATGCGTGTCAGTCACCTTTCTTTTTCCCCCCCCAAGCTGTGGGATCTTGGAGGCACACCTGGCCCGCAGCAGCTTTTCCGATGCTCTGAAGGCGGCCGAGGCGCACGAGAAAGCACAAGTACCCTGCAGCCAAAAGAACATCCCCATATTTCCTACTTGAGTGACTAATTAGGGTTTGGCGCAAGTTCAACGACTCCTTTCATCACTTGAAGGGCCATTCCCATTCACACTCATGACTCCGCCGCGTGCTACAATCTACCTGAACCGGAGCAGCCCATTGCAAGAGCTCATGACCCATTCCCCGAACGGTTGCTATCTGCCTGAAGCTCTAGGATGAGAAGATTAAAGTGGAAGGATGCTCTTGAAAGAGTACGGCGCGTGAAGCAGATGATCGACAGACTGATGCAAGTGTTTCATTGTGTCACATGCAATTTTACGCGCCAAACTTGAGTGCGGCAAACATCGCTTAACAAATACAATCGAAAACGGCTGCAGGGTCAGTTTCCAAACCAGTCTTCGAAATGCACGGAAATAGCACATTGCAAATCTGCAGAACATCCCTTCCACCAGGTCTTCGCAAGCGTTGCAAGCCAAGGCTATCAATAAAGCAAAAAGAGTTCTTCCCAATGATCTTCACGCCTCTGACTCTGCCGCAGCCGTGATCAAGCCGAGCAAATGTGAGTTTGGGGGCGGAAGCGCCATGGGCGGAACGCAGGCGTCTTTCTGTTGCTGCTGGGAGAGGCCCAAGCTCCCAGACCCTCGGAACCCCAGCGAGGAAGCCTTGCTTGCACCTCGCGTGGCAACAGCAGGAGACACGACAGCTGAGGACGAGCAGGTGAATCTGGAATTGCGAGTAGCCAATACTTTCATTGAGCTCAAGCCCGTGACCCCGAAAAGGAGGAGGACAAGGAGCCGCAGCCTCCCGAAGGATCTGAAGGTTTGCAAGGCGACAGAGGCGGCAGCAGGTCTGGCGAGCCAAGTGGCTTCGAACACGGAGGATGCTCCAGAAGGCCGCCATCAAGAACGTGAGGAGCCACCGCCCCTGGATCATCCTTTCGAACCTTACCTCACTTATCCGATGGTGGTGGCGGAGAGGAGGTTTATGCGAGAAGTGTTGGGGAGGCTGAAGTGGCGTAAGGTGCCAGAGAGGCCTCATTTTTGCCGCAACACGTGTCACCAGTGCTGCCAGCTCTGGAACGACAGTTGGCGCCTGGCGGCATGTGACCACAGACAACCTGAAGGGTTGCCTGGACAGGTTCCCGCATGCCGGGACCTGGACGTGATGCCCTCTCTGGAAGAGAGCGATCCTGAGGAGGATCTATGAGGATGAGACGGATGTTGCGGCCGGTGCAATCTTTTGAGGCAGCGAAGATTGCCCGGCATGCAAAATTTCTCCCTTCGGATCTGGGCAACGCGCTGCTGTCGCCGGTCGGCTTTGAACAGACGAACCACCTGCAACACCAGGCAGTGCAGCGCGACAGGCCCTCTGTTGACCGGCCCCGTGTTGGGGAGGGTAATGTGAGAAGGGCGAGCAGTAGCTGATAGCTGCGGGCAAATGGTGCTGCCTGCTCGGGATTTTCAGATGCGACGCACGATCTGGCAGTCTTCGTGCAGATTTCGAACCAGCCACTTCCTTGGTCAGCCGCTGAGGCCCAGAAGGACTTGCTGCAATGCGTTTCGACATGATGGGTTACGGCTCTGTACCGACCGGAAGTGTTCTGCCTTCAGATCGCGTGCTGCTTGATAAAAGGGTATTCGGCCGTGAAGCGACTCATGTTGGGACTTGATGGAAATTACCATGCAAGGCTTGAAACCGTTGCTACTCAAACGGAGGTTCTAGAGGAACGAGATAGCAATCAAACAAAAAGAGTTCTTCTCAATGATCTTCACGCCTCTGACTCTGCCGCAGCCGTGGTCGAGCAGATGTGAGTTTGGGGGCGGAAGCGCCATGGGCGGAACGCAGGCGTCTTTCTGTTGCTGCTGGGAGAGGCCCAAGCTCCCAGACCCTCGGAACCCCAGCGAGGAAGCCTTGCTTGCACCTCGCGTGGCAACAGCAGGAGACACGACAGCTGAGGACGAGCAGGTGAGTCTGGAATTGCGAGTAGCCAATACTTTCATTGAGCTCAAGCCCGTGACCCCGAAAAGGAGGAGGACAAGGAGCCGCAGCCTCCCGAAGGATCTGAAGGTTTGCAAGGCGACAGAGGCGGCAGCAGGTCTGGCGAGCCAAGTGGCTTCGAACACGGAGGATGCTCCAGAAGGCCGCCATCAAGAACGTGAGGAGCCACCGCCCCTGGATCATCCTTTCGAACCTTACCTCACTTATCCGATGGTGGTGGCGGAGAGGAGGTTTATGCGAGAAGTGTTGGGGAGGCTGAAGTGGCGTAAGGTGCCAGAGAGGCCTCATTTTTGCCGCAACACGTGTCACCAGTGCTGCCAGCTCTGGAACGACAGTTGGCGCCTGGCGGCATGTGACCACAGACAACCTGAAGGGTTGCCTGGACAGGTTCCCGCATGCCGGGACCTGGACGTGATGCCCTCTCTGGAAGAGAGCGATCCTGAGGAGGATCTATGAGGATGAGACGGATGTTGCGGCCGGTGCAATCTTTTGAGGCAGCGAAGATTGCCCGGCATGCAAAATTTCTCCCTTCGGATCTGGGCAACGCGCTGCTGTCGCCGGTCGGCTTTGAACAGACGAACCACCTGCAACACCAGGCAGTGCAGCGCGACAGGCCCTCTGTTGACCGGCCCCGTGTTGGGGAGGGTAATGTGAGAAGGGCGAGCAGTAGCTGATAGCTGCGGGCAAATGGTGCTGCCTGCTCGGGATTTTCAGATGCGACGCACGATCTGGCAGTCTTCGTGCAGATTTCGAACCAGCCACTTCCTTGGTCAGCCGCTGAGGCTCAGAAGGACTTGCTGCAATGCGTTTCGACATGATGGGTTACGGCTCTGTACCGACCGGAAGTGTTCTGCCTTCAGATCGCGTGCTGCTTGAGAAAAGGGTATTCGGCCCCGTGAAGCGACTCATGTTGGGACTTGATGGAAATTACCATGCAAGGCTTGAAACCGTTGCTACTCAAACGGAGGTTCTAGAGGAACGAGATAGCAATCAAACAAAAGGAGTTCTTCCCAATGATCTTCACGCCTCTGACTCTGCCGCAGCCGTGGTCGAGCAAATGTGAGTTTGGGGGCGGAAGCGCCATGGGCGGAACGCAGGCGTCTTTCTGTTGCTGCTGGGAGAGGCCCAAGCTCCCAGACCCTCGGAACCCCAGCGAGGAAGCCTTGCTTGCACCTCGCGTGGCAACAGCAGGAGACACGACAGCTGAGGACGAGCAGGTGAATCTGGAATTGCGAGTAGCCAATACTTTCATTGAGCTCAAGCCCGTGACCCCGAAAAGGAGGAGGACAAGGAGCCGCAGCCTCCCGAAGGATCTGAAGGTTTGCAAGGTGACAGAGGCGGCAGCAGGTCTGGCGAGCCAAGTGGCTTCGAACACGGAGGATGCTCCAGAAGGCCGCCATCAAGAACGTGAGGAGCCACCGCCCCTGGATCATCCTTTCGAACCTTACCTCACTTATCCGATGGTGGTGGCGGAGAGGAGGTTTATGCGAGAAGTGTTGGGGAGGCTGAAGTGGCGTAAGGTGCCAGAGAGGCCTCATTTTTGCCGCAACACGTGTCACCAGTGCTGCCAGCTCTGGAACGACAGTTGGCGCCTGGCGGCATGTGACCACAGACAACCTGAAGGGTTGCCTGGACAGGTTCCCGCATGCCGGGACCTGGACGTGATGCCCTCTCTGGAAGAGAGCGATCCTGAGGAGGATCTATGAGGATGAGACGGATGTTGCGGCCGGTGCAATCTTTTGAGGCAGCGAAGATTGCCCGGCATGCAAAATTTCTCCCTTCGGATCTGGGCAACGCGCTGCTGTCGCCGGTCGGCTTTGAACAGACGAACCACCTGCAACACCAGGCAGTGCAGCGCGACAGGCCCTCTGTTGACCGGCCCCGTGTTGGGGAGGGTAATGTGAGAAGGGCGAGCAGTAGCTGATAGCTGCGGGCAGATGGTGCTGCCTGCTCGGGATTTTCAGATGCGACGCACGATCTGGCAGTCTTCGTGCAGATTTCGAACCAGCCACTTCCTTGGTCAGCCGCTGAGGCTCAGAAGGACTTGCTGCAATGCGCTTCGACATGATGGGTTACGGCTCTGTACCGACCGGAAGTGTTCTGCCTTCAGATCGCGTGCTGCTTGAGAAAAGGGTATTCGGCCCCGTGAAGCGACTCATGTTGGGACTTGATGGAAATCACCAGTGTGTTTTTTCTGTAAAATCGAGAAGAGTATCTTAGATGGCTCATCTTGCCGGTTCAGGGTTAGCGTGTTGGTTGTGGGGTATGATTTTTACGGTTTTCCGTCCTGCAGAGGCCTCATCCCTCCCTCCCCCCCCTCCCCCGGCCGCGGGATCAGCGTGAGACCGCAGGGAGACAACAGTGAGACAGTAACGAGTCGTGTCCAGATGTGTCGAGGAAGCCCTGCAGCGGTTCCAATCACTGGGCCATGCCTCCGGCCAGGCTGCCACGCTGAATGCAGGGGCCTTTCAGCTCTGTTTGATGCTTCTTGGCTCTGGCAAGCGGCTGTTTTTCCAAGGTTCTTGCCCAGTCCCTTCTCCGAGAGGTCGGTTTCTGAGGATTTCACGAAGACGAGAGGCTGCCAGTTGCACCGACCTGCCAGGATCCTGAGGCCGCTCTGCGCCACGCCGTCGAAGGCCGCGATGCCTTCCGACGCCTCGGAGACTCCAGGCCAGGGCTCCGATGCTCAGATTCTGAGATTCGGCCTGATGTGCCTCTTGGTAACTTTTTCTGGTCCATGTTCACAACTGCGCAGGCTTAGGAGAGTTGTGGCGTCGAAGACTCGCTCTCTGAAGGCGTGCCTCGATGCTGGAGCGCACTGCCATCGGCGCGTGCCTCGCCTGTCTGGAGCTCAACAACCGAAGGAAGAACAAAGGAAGCACATGACATGACCTCACATGAGGCTCACGATATGGCTTTCTTGTGCTGAGGTGGGGACACTGCCCGTGCGCTCAAGGATGCGGAGGCCGCCACACAGCCGCTGGACGGGGTATGTTCAAGGAATGCACGAAGACATCTCTGCGCTGCCCAGTGCATAGCGGTTTCATGGATGTGAATCTTCCAGCCAGGCATCGGTAGCCAGCTGTCGCCGCGATCCTGGTGACCGTCGTGATGAGGCCGTTGAGAATGGCATCATTCCCGAAGCGCGTGACCACGTGACACACGTGATTTCCTGTTGGTGTTTCTGACCAGGCGGCTGCCATGGCTCTCCTTGCAGAGGCACCAACACATCGGCACAGCTTTCTGTCAACTCAGCCTGTGCTGATGTGCAAGAATGCCCGGTGTACTGGCCTGCCGAGGTTCGCAATGCCAGGCCGGTGCGGACGACCAGAATGAGCAGTGTAGCTGTAATTGAAGACGGTCAACGAATCATATCTAGCACTGGGCCTTCTTTGATACGATTGCCCGCCACACCTTCAATCACTGCGGCCTGTGGCCCAGGGAGGAATTTCACCTCGTGGTTCCAGTGGCGGCAGAGGCAGCTGAGATCTTCGCGGCTTGTGGTGACCAGAGGAATCAGGCGTCGGTTGCCGGTCGCCGAACGATGTGAATCTTTCCGCATTTTGTGACGATGGTGGAGATACGTTAGTCTTCCTGTAAGCGTCCGCAGGCACACCTCTAGGACGAAGTCCGAGCATTAGGCTGTAGTTGATGGCAGGCAGCTTCCTTGCATTCGGCCGCCTCAGCTGCTTTGCCCGATTCTCACACACATCCTGTATCTGCATGTAAGTTTGGCAAGTAGCAAAGTTTTGAAGCGCCTGACTGCTCGCATCTTCTTTTGACTTCCATGCTTGCTCCTGCACATGGCAGATCTATGCAGATAATGGCAGAGTGTAGCCCAGCTTGGGCTCTGCCATCTCTGCCTTGAGCATGTTTGAGTGTGCCGCCTGATTGAAAGTCGTACATTCTGGTCATCATCCTTCTTTGCCCAGGGCTGCGGGCCGCGCGGCTGATGCCCGACGCCTGGCGGCGGAAGCGCAGGCTGGAAGCATGACATGCGAGATCTGATCTAAAGCCGTGCACCGCTGATTGCCCCCTAAACCCACTGTTTCAGGCCTTGCTGCACTCGCTATTCGAGCGAGCGCGCGAGGCAAGGTCCAACGAATGGCTGAGGGATGTGTCAGGGTTGCTGCTGTAGGAGAGACGACGGAAAGGAACATTACCTCCGATGTCTAATAATGTTCTCTTGGGACAGGTCTCGGCTCGAGGCATTGTGGTTCAAGCAGAGATCTCCTTGAGCAACCCGGACAAGGCAGTTGATCGCATGATCGCAATTCTGTAGCAGCTCTACGTAGTCGCCGACTCTGCACAATGCATACCCCTTCATCCCCGCCCCTCTGGCGTGCCGGCTAATTTTTTTGCGGCTACCTTTCAAGAGTCACTACGTCGTGTTGTCTCTTGCATGCTTAGATGCGACCTGTAGTTCCCCACCTTCGGTGTGGGGTTGTTAGATTTAAACTCAACTCTTCTTCTCGCCCGGAACTTTTCTCCTCACCCGGTCTACTCCTAAAGACTTTCTGGAGTGCCCAACCCCAGAGAGCGCCCAACCCCAGAGACTTTTTGGAGCGCCCCAGAGTCTCCCTAGAATGCCCAACCCAGCTGGAGCGCCCAACCCCAGAATCTCCAACCCCAGAGACGTTTCAAAGAGTCTCCCTGGAGTGCCCAACCCCAGAGTCTCCCTGGAGTCCCTGATCCCAGAGACTCCCTGGAGTGCCCAATGGAGCCAACTCCAGTTGTAAGCACATACTAAGAAAGCGTATTTGAATCAATGTCTTTGTTTGCACATGTTATTTGCGCTGTTTCCATTTAACGAGGAGCAAGGTGGGGATGTTCGAAGTATCATTATTTGTGCTTTTTCAGCTGTGGAGGCCTTGGAGATCGCCTCGGAGGGGTTGGTGGCCATGCAACAGCAAGGTGATCATTTGTCCCTTGCAGAGGCAAACCGCTGCACATCCAAGCACCCAGTGCTCGTTGCAGTCATGATGTAGATGTTGAAGGAACTCCGACACAGAGACACACACACACACACACACACACATGTCACCGCACGGCTCAGAAGGCCCACCGGCACATCGCCGCCGCGCAACTTGCCGCAAACATGCTGGAAGAGGCTTGGTCGGCTTCAGATGCTTGCGGACGCCCCGGCTGTCTGACTTCTCCTGCTCTGCAGGCTCGCCAGTCAGCCATGGCAGCGCACCGGGCTTAGAGAGGCAGGCCACTGAAGCTAGTGCTGCTCTCTGTGATGAAATTGAAGGATCAAAGGAGGCTCACAATTACACATCTGCATCTGGGCTAGATTCTTGAGGCCTTCTCAGTACTCGTACCTACCAACCTACCCTTGAGCGCCTCTCGACTTGACTCCACAGGCTCTCTACGGTCTGCAGATGTGTTGGGCAGATTTCGTCAGCTGAGGCGCAACTGCTCCGAGAGGTTGCTTGGCACCAGGAAGTGGGAGTGCAAGGCTGCCCAGAAGATCCCAGAAATATCGGAAGCCAAGCTGTCATAAGGCGTTTGAGTAGCATTGTTGATCCCTCACTTGGCTTTTGCATGCCTTTGCCAAAGAGCAGTTCTGGCTTCCTGCGGCGCAGGCTGAAGCACTGGAGCTGTTGGCTGAGCCAAGTCCTGAAATGTCATCTTCGCGTCTCTGCGTCAGCAAGCAGAGCATCAATGGCCAAGGATATGTCGTCAGGCCAAAGACTTCCAGGCTTCAAGCCCAGACAGGGAAGCTTACGAATCCAAGCAGGTTCTTGCAATTCAAGCGTGACACTACAAACTCTTTGCCTACCTACTGATCACACGGCCGACCGTATAGCTCCGTACTATTGCGTGCTAGCGAGATTGAACGACACTTCTGTTCGAGATCGGAGCAGAGAGATGTCCAAGGCTTAAAGGCTGTGGTGTGAGCCTCTGAGGCTATGACGCAAGCGGCTGAGGAGACTTTCTTGTGTAAGTGTTTCAGTGTCTATGTCAGGCCTTGGAGTTCCCCACGGTTTTTTCCCTTTAGAAGCCCGGGATGCATATGGTTGTTTACGATATCAGGGGGTACCTTACTGGGGTCCTTACTATAAGGGGATCCCTACTCTTGGGGGTGAACCATTAAGGGGTCCCTTGTTATCGTAAACCCCTAAATTACATCGTCGTACATGGCCGTAGGCCATGTGTCAGGAGCTGGCGGAGTGCTGCTGTGAAGCTGCCTGGCCCCGGCGCGAGGCACGTCTCGCTCACTTGTGGTTTGAAGTGGCAGCCCTAAACCCTAAACCCTAAACCCTAAACCCTAAACCCTAAACCCTAAACCCTAAACCCTAAACCCTAAACCCTAAACCCTAAACCCTAAACCCTAAACCCTAAACCCTAAACCCTAAACCCTAAACCAAACCTAAACCCTAAACCCTAAACCCTAAAACCCTAAACCCTAAACCCTAAACCCTAAACCCTAAACCCCCCTAAACCCTAAACCCCCTAAACCCTAAACCTTAAACCCTAAACCCTAAACCCTAAACCCTAAACCCTAAACCCTAAACCCTAAACCCTAAACCCTAAACCCTAAACTCTAAACCCTAAACCCTAAACCCTAAACCCTAAACCCGAGTTTCGAAACCCGAGTTTCGAAACCCGAAACCCGAAACCCGAAACCCGAAACCCGAAACCCTAAACCCTAAACCCTAAACCCTAAACCCTAAACCCTAAACCCTAAACCCTAAACCCTAAACCCTAAACCCTAAACCCTAAACCCTAAACCCTAAACCCGAAACCCGAAACCCTAAACCCTAAACCCTTAACCCTTAACCCTTAACCCTTAGCCCTTAGCCCTTAGCCCTTAACCCTTAACCCTTCACCCTTGACCCTTGACCCTTGACCCTTAACCCTTAACCCTAAACCCTAAACCCTAAACCCTAGCAGCCGCCACACTTGCAAGGGGTTTTCAACCTGGGTTGGTTCCAGCATGCCACTCAGGCTTCAGCGTTGCGCACTGCCACGCGCGGCCGGCAGCTGAGGGGGATGTATCTGTTGCAAGTCGACTTGCGCTGAGAGCCCGGTGACGCACCGGTCGATCTTGAAACTATGACGTGGGTGGGGGTGGGGGTGATGGTGGTGGCGAGGGTTAGGGCATAGTTGCATGGGCCCATGGGCCTATGACTAAACTGAATCTCGGCTTGTAGGTAGACCTGAATGATCTTGAATTGCGTAAGGCAGACGGAGACGTCGAAGCTGATTAAGTTTAAGTCTCACTGATTGGCAAATGAAACTATATACGCTGCAGTGGCAGGCGCCAAGGTTTTGAAAAACGTTGGACATGTCGTGTGTGTTTTTCGCCACAGTTGTATGGCCCCAGCGCTGATACCCCTCGGGTGCGTAGCAGTCTAGCGAATTCAGCGGCCCCTGCTCGTATCGCATATTGTAGTCTTGGGGTTGTACCGTATATGATGTGTACATTTGCAAATGTAGTACGCTAGCCTGTCTTACGTCAAGTGTACGTATTCGTGAGGACAGTATTGGCCGTCTGAATACCATGCTCGAGGCCAATTGGCGTTGCGAAAGCCTCGCCGTGCACTGGAGGCGGCAGGGCGGGTACGTGCCTCAGCGAATTTGCTCCACATGCCGCATAATCCTAACACTGTTAAAGTAAGGGAAAGTGCTGATCGTACGCACATCACCACCAGGCCATGACCCTCTTCCGTGAGACCGGAAACGACACAGCGGCGAACGAGATGAAGCTTCTGTTTGCCAGGGTGCGCCGAATTTGTGGGGCATGTGCTGAGAGACGTCGAACTTTGAAAGCTCTGCCTTTTGCCAGCCCAGATGCTGTTGGGGCCTCTAAGGGCCTCTGGGGATGGGACAGGCCACGGAGCTGCGGAACAGCATGCGCGATGCAGCTCGCAATGCAAGACAGGCCACCTGCGAGCCATTTCCGAGCCATTGCCATGTCTTGCGTACCTGTTTGATTCATGTTGCTGTGATATGGAGTGGTGCAGGCCTGGCTGCTCTTTCGCGAGAGAGGCGCCTTGCATAAAGATTTTCCGAACTTGAAAGAAGATGATTCACCGGCTTGAGATGCCACGATCAAACCATAGCTTTGCTTACTCACAGCAAAGAGTACACACAGGAGGAACACTTAAACGACAGGTCGTCCGCCACCACGCAGATGCCACACCGGCGTAGCTGTGAAACAATCACACACGCAGGAATCTCAAAAGACGTTGTGGGCACCATTTGGTACCAGGTGACCCGAGCCTCCTCTTTCAGGCGGCGAAGAGCTGCCGGGGACCTCAAATTTTTCCTGTTGCAACATGCTACAGCAAGGCTTTTGCAGCTTTTGCTGACGGCATATTGGCTGCTGTCAGACTTCTCTCAGGCCACGACGCCCATCATATGTTCGATGATGAGAATGTCCTTATTCTGGAGAAAGTGAAGTGATCTTCTCTCGCGCCAAGCAAAAAGTCTGGCACACTTCGCCATGTGCATGGAGCAGCGCATGCTTCCAAGATCTAAGGCGCTGGTGGTTTCCGTTACTTTTTCAGTCTTGCGCGTGACTTGATCTGTGGACTGCCTTTGGCTTGAAGCTACTTTACATTATGAACATGCCCATAAACCAGCCACATTACGAACTGCAAGCCGTAAGCATCATGTCACGACCAGCAAGCGGGGACGAATGGCCTCCATGATTCTCCCGACCTAACCCAAGACAATGCCTACCACCGCACAGCAATGCAGTGTCACTTTCGGGCAGCACAGTAGGGCACACAGGCTTGTCTGAGGTCATGAGTTCCTTGCCCGCGCAGGAGGCCTGTCCAAGAAAGTAGCCCCCAAAAGTCCAAGAGTCTCGTGACCTGATCCGAGCAGCTTCCTATGATCCGGTGTTTTCCGAGTCTGAGTATTGGCGAAAGAGGGGCAGGGACATCGTAAGCTGTTTAGTAAGGTGTGGGACATGCTAGGGCACAGTGGGGGTGCAGCGAGCCGACACAGCATGGTATTTGGTGTTTATGACCTCTCCTGGGAGGAGCTGCGCATGAGCGAACCGGTACGCGGCACAGCCCTGTCGAGCTTGTCGTTAGTTCTATGGCCGCGGGCAGCTACTCACTGCAACAGCTTAGATCACATCTCATCACGATCTGCTTGTTCGTTCGAAGTGTGTCACGACAACTGTCCTGGTGAGTGACGCCGCCAAGCAGCACACCTAAAGCAACCGGTGCCGAGTCGGCATGGAGCATAGTTGGAAGGTCAGTGCAGCGGCAAAGGCAGCTGACAAGGCAAAGGGAGCCGAGAAGAGAGAATGGATGTCGTACCAAAAGAGTAGCAGAGAGGAGTGGACGCTGCACAGGTGGTAGTATATAGGGCTTATGAGAGCACATGTGCATGTTCTCGACTTGTCACAGCAACTGTTTGAATATCAAGTTGGTTTGGTCCTTGCCTTTGCACAGCTCCAATCACTCGCCTCTTGCCTGCACAAAGCTTCTCTACGGGTCATGCTGCTTCACATTGCTGCATCTACTGTTGGCACGTTCTGCAAACAGCGCCGACTTGACACATGCCATCGCATGCCATCACATGCCCAAATTTCTTGGCAGCGATCGAGAGACCCAGCAGAACTGGTACTCAGCAGCCAGAACCTGCCCCTGCAAAACGCGGAAAATACGGCTCCAAGCGCTTCTCTCGATGCGCCGTTGACGCCGGCTGTGATCTAAACGGGTGTTTGCATGTGTTTGCGAGTCCAGAGTCCCGAGGCCGGCCATGGCTCCCCCCGAGATTGCCACGATCGCCGAGAAGGAGTCTGGTGCTGCCTTCGAGGTGAGAAGGGCTCACCGTTTCAAGACGCATGCTTGTGTGACACGAAGGCTGAGTGCTTCTTTTTTACTACGTACAATCTACACGATGCTGCACGAAACTCTTCGCATTCCAAAAGTGTTCTTGGCATGTTTGCTGCCACAGCTCCGGATCCTTGCAGATCCCATGGCCGCCGAGGTGCAGATCAAGAGCCCCGGTTCCGACAAGCTGCTTTGCTGATCCGAGTCGGGGTCAGCTTACCTTTGAGCCCGCACATGCAGCCAATTGCTGCGTAAAAGCTGCATCAATCGTGTGGGTAGAAAGGCTCCGCAGGTCCGCAGGTTTAGTCTTACAAGACTCGTACTAGCATCTGCCGCCTTCAAACATGAACTATTAGGAACGACGAAGTTGGGGCGCGGTTTGGTTTCGCAGCGACTTTATGTTGAAACGATTGTTTAGCCACTCATGCCTGACAATGCACTGGGCCATTTATGTGACTATGTCTTTTGTCCATCTGCGTTACTTTCTACCAGGGGTACAAGCTGCAGACAACCCCCGTCGCACTAAAACTAGGGCAAAGCCACATGTCGTCATAGTAGCTGCGCACGTCGGCGAGCAAGAAATCACAGACACCGGTGAGTTCGTTTTGCATGTGACTTCCCAAGCTATCGGAGGAGCCGCATGTCCCTTAGCTACCGCAGCAGCATGTGTTCTGAGACCAGCAACAACTTCGCGGAGCAGCTAGCACCTAGGTTCTTTGCTTTGTATACAGACCTGCTGCCTGCTAGTTATCACAAGGTTGAAGACTGCTGCGCGTCTTCGTCTGGAATCGTACGAGAAGAAGCCGATCACCCAACTGCCGAGCTTGGCCCTGAATAGAAAGTGTGAGGGTAGTCCGGTGCATGGTTTGGCGGATGGGTGAATTGCCGTTAGTGTTTCATGGCGTGGGTTCGGGTTTGGGAATGCAAAAGCCCAAGGCTGAGCTGTGTTTGGTGGTTTCGAGAGCTGGCTGACTTTTTCATAGCTGTGGTGGTTTGGTCTGCACAGTGCAGGCTTCGTCATGAAATACCAAAAGCCCAGTTGTCTGAAAGTAGACTTCGTCCAAGTTTTGGAGTGGGCTTCAGAGCCTGCAGATCGCACTTGGTTGGGCAAGTCAGGACACTTCTGGGTGCCCCCCGCAATCCGGCTCCTCTGCTCAAAGAGCAGCGTGCTGATAAGGCTCGGCGGCTACGGTATGGCGTGATGGGTTAGATTGCTGCAATGGGTCCATCGACAGAGGCCCGCCAAGCAAACGAGCAGAAGAAGGAGGCTGCTCAGCGTGTTCGTGATGAGTTCAAGCCTCTTGGCACGCAGTGCTCGTGAGGAAAGCGCCTAGCGCTTGATGCTGCCTTGGGAAGATGCTGTCAGTCGGCTGCCAATCCAGGACATCCGCCGAAGTGAAGCAGAAGACTCTGGAGCAGCAGCTGGAGAAAGCCGGAGAGAACCGTGAAGGTACAAAGTGTTGCAGAGGGGCTGGGAGGTCCGAGCTGTTTCTGTGTTTCGCAGTCTCTGTTTGAGAGGTGCCCTTGCAAGCATCAAGAAGAAGGCGGCCCAGCACATCGAAAAGGCGCGTGGCCTCTCAGCTTCGTCCAAGCGGGGGAGCTCTTGCTCCGCCGGTTTCTCGGCAGGTGATCGAGGTCAAGGACACATCGAAGCAGAAAGGCCCTGATCCTCGTTGTGAGCACATGTAGTTCAATATTCGGTTCAGGGTGTTGTCGTTGCTAAGCGACATGCGAAATCTTTATCCCTACTAAGCGACAGGCCTATCCCCAAACGAGGAGTTAGACTGAAAGCCGCAAAGTAGTCGTGTCAAACAGTCAAAAAATAGGTGACGAGGTGTGACCAGGTGACAAGGTGCTGAGAAGCTTTCTTACCAGCCTCTAGAAACCGCTTGTTGCGCTTCTTCTCCACGCAAGGCGAGATGACCGCGGAGGAGGCTCGCGAGCGCTTACAGCAGGCTTTGATGAAGAAGGCCTGGCTATCGTGGCGTTGAGATCATCCTCATTTGGCAATATACATGACAATGATTTGTTATCATCCCTCTGAATTTGCTCACCGTAGACCTGTAGACCTGTAGACATCTAGATCTACCTGTATTTCTGGCATCTGCTGGCAGTCTGACCTCCGCGGCGAGAAGGTGAAGGAAATCTCGGCTAAGGCAACCAAGCACAACGAGGCTGTAGCAGACAAGGCCGCGGAATGATCCAGCAGTTGACAGCTGTGAGGGTACAGAGTGCGGACTTATCCGACTTCTTGGCAACAGGTGCTGCAGCACAAGGAGGCCGCGGCGCTCAAAGTGGGACCTCTTGTGTGTCATAGTGCCAGATGGTCGATCTTTCTAAGGGCCCTAGTCAGCGGGCTAATAAATCGATGAAGGCTTACCGCTGCTTCGCATAATCCACTGTATGGTGCATTTCCAGTAGAACGCTTCTTCGGGTGACTGCCTAGGCCAAGGAAGGGGCCCTGGAAGAGCTGCGCAAGAAGACACCCGATGAGCGTTTGATGGACATGAGCTGCTCGGACCGCTTGGTCACTCCCAAAAGGGAGATGCGATCGATACCTTATATATTATAGGGGCTACTCAGGTATATGGGGACTATATAAGGTATGTATAAGGGTTATGTGCGGGAATAGATTACGGGTCCCTTCTGGGGCCCCTCCTCTTCCTCACTTCTTCACCTCTCTCTCAGTGAGGCCTGCGCCTCTACGAGCACGGCGCCCAGAGCTAATGCAACGAGGTGCACAAACATCGCACTTACCGCGTAGTTGCTGTCCTCTGAACGCCCTCCTTGAAACTTCATCCGGCCCCCTCGTCATTGAACCAAGGCGTTACTTCGTAGCGTTTTCGTCTGCCCCAGCCTTTGCATCTGGAGTCGTGAGCTTCAAACACTTCAAACACACCTTTACTCGTTGCTGCCAAGGAGTGAGAGCTCGACCATCTGGCTCAGTGAGGTGCAAAGCCATGAGCACCCTGAGGGTGGGATAAGGTGGGCATGTTCACGAAGTTCACAGGGACGAATTACTGTTCTTGACAATCTCACGGTTATTTCACTTTGTATCGACTTGTATTACTCCTTTTGTTCACCGTGTATGCCCGCAAGAAACAAGCGCCAATGCAGCTGCATGAGAATTCACCTTCTTGTCGTTCAGGAGAAACGATTTATTTCTGCTGGGGTTGTGCAGGACTCCCCTCTTAGCCATGTGTGAGGTGAGTTCTTCATTTCGCACGTTCATCAACCGAGCAGAACCCCGCAGGTAGGAGGTTGATGCAACTGCGCTGGAGAAATTCCCAGCCCAGTTGGTCTTGTAGGGGTAACATTCGCTCAACCTCACTCGAAGCACTGCTCCAGGAATGTTTCCCCAACGGACCGCATCATATTCAGCGCATCCAATGTACCCATACGCCATTTTAACGGCCTGCTTTACATGTGCAAGTGTCCAGAGTGCCTTGGCCAACTTGGGCTTCAACAACCCTAGGTCAAGCCAACTTCTGTCCGCTGTTTTGCCGTTTCTTTTCAAGCCCACCTAAGGCCAGGCCCAGTGTTTGAACTTGCAGAAAACACTACTGTAGCATGACTGTGGCTGGCACCTCTATGCTGCAACACCGAACCCCAAAAAGAAAGAGCCAACCTTGCCAGAAAACACTTGGCTCTTCCAGTGTTGCAGCAACTAGAGCACCTTGCCCAGTGAGTAGTGGATTTGATCAGGGATTACTTTGAAGGTCTCGCATCTGCACCTCGTGTGTAGTTCTCAGCTCCGCGAGATGTCCCCGACGTTCTCCCAGCGCCGGCGATCTTGCAGATTTGTTCGATGCTTCGGCATCCGTCTTCCCTGAGCTGATGCGATGGCGACAAAACGGGTATGACGCAAGAGTTTACGAAGTTTGGGGTGTGGGGCTTGGGGTTTGGGCTTGAACTTGGTAGCTGTGGAGGCCAGGCGCCATGGTCTTGACCTGCGGGGCCCGACAGCGCAGGCCGACCTGACACGTGCTGCTTAATGTTAAGCTCTTGGCTTGCATTCGCGCAAATGGAGGTTATAGAGGTAAGTCGGTAAACAGCAGCATTCCATGTCAGGAGGATTCAACTCCTGCGCATGCCCAGCTCAAGCTCCACGTTGTACATCTCGAGGACACTCGCGTGTGAATAGATTCGGCAAAAGGCTCTCATAATCCGCACCTCTTACTTTGGAGACAGTGACAGTTGACCTCGACTGCCAGGAGGTAGTGGGCCAAGTCCATGTCTGGACCTCCAAAGTGGAGGCTGGAACCTGCCATAATGTTCAGAGTTGCAGCTGCCTTGCTTGAAGCATGTCTTGTTGGAGTACTGGCGTGAGATCCATCGTCAATCGTCTCCACTTCACGTTCTCTGCCTCCCTCACTCATGCTCTTAGCTCAATTCTGGCCTTTTTTTGGTACCCTTAATGAAGAAGGGAAATACTCCAAAGGTGCCCATTGCTTAATCAACACCCACGGTATCTACCCTGTTTGGCATAATTGGAAATTGACAACGGCCTATGCAGCTGGTCTAGTTTCTTCCAATGCGCCATCGGTCAACCCATGCATCAAGTCTTAGCTTCTACCTCCGCTCTCGGTCCTGGGCACCTATTTCGCAAGTAAGCATCCTGTCCATCCCTCAATGCCTCCCTCCCTCCCAATCTATCCATCCGTCGTCCATCCGTCTGTCCATCCGTCTGTCCATCTATCCGCTTGGCTGTGCGCCTGTGCATCTGGCCATCTTTCCGAGCAATTCTAGGACATGTCTAAGCGCACCCATGAAGCTCATGCCGGGGGCACACCTTTTCTTGCTGTGCCACCTCCGTAGTTTTCGAGGCGGACGTCCTGGGCCTGACCAAGCGAAAGGAGGAGCTGGAGCGCCAGAATGAGGACCATGTGCTCTCCACACTTTTGAAGCACACTTTTGAAGCAAACAAGTGTGCGTTCAGCACTATTCTGGTCTCAATTAATGCTCCTCTCTCCATAGACTGACAATCAGATATCTGAAGCAAGGATGCCCAAAACCGCAAGAGAGCCCTAAATCCTGAAGACTCTGTGCACGTCTGTGCAGGCCCTTGCTCAGCGGCCAGAGCTGGAGAAGCGCGTGAAGGAACTGCAGGTCGGCCAGTTACTCACAGGGCTTTGGGGAAGTTTGGGCTTAGGCTCGGGGTTGGGGGTTTTCGGAGAGTTCTCTACGTGATGCGAATGACCTCGTGCCATGCGCAGGTTGAAGTCCAACAGTTGCACCAGCGTGCGCAAGAGTTGGAGACAGAGAAAGAGGCCGGAGTACAAGACAGGTAAGGAAAGAGCAATCTGCTTCAGAAGGTTCTCGGTTTGCTTGTCAGTTGTCCTGCTCAAAGTAGCTGGTTTCCTGAAAGTTGTCTGCGGGGTGCTGGCCTTGATGTTTCTGAGCTTCGCAGGCCATGGCTTCTGAGCGCCAGCGCCTGGAAGACCAACTCACTGAGAGCCAGGCCGATCCACGTAGCCACGCATGGGTGGGACATAGTTTGTTGCGACTGCGAGAAAGATTGAGAGGGTGTGGATTGGTGCCCAAGAATAGCATGCTACCGCCCCGGCTGCACTAAATGAAGTCCTGAAACTCATTCCGGACCCTGTGCGGCTGCATTTTTTTGGGAGGGTGAGGAGCCTTAAATTACCCGCCGCTGGGACTTGGCGCTGGAATGCGGCTCTTGCCAGGATTGCTGCAGCAGATCTTTGCAGGCATAGCCATAGCTTCACACTTGGCATCACTTGGCTGAGGCAAACTGCGTTCGACTGGAGGAGCGGGGAAAGACTAGTGGAGCCGCACATGGGAGACACAGCTGTAGGCCCTGTATGGCCCTGTAGGCCGTAGTCACAGTCGCCGCCATAGTCACAGTGGCCTTTTAGTCGAGTTGACAAGGAGAAGCTCTTTGTGCCGTGTGCAGGAAGAGTGCAGGCAGCACACCGCAGAAAGGGAAAGGAGGGCGGAGTTGGAGAAGCAGCAGGCAGGGGCCATTCCAGGAGTTTGCGATCGCAGAGAGTCGTGTTGTGATGGGACGTGTAAGGCGGATGTGGCACGCTCTTTTGCAGAGCTCCAGGCCTGTCATCTTGCCGCGATCAGTGACAGAGCAAGAACATGATCATAATCAGTGAATGGTCAGGAGATGTCAGGAGTGAACCCCGCAGACTCGCTTTGCCATTAGTCACCTTGCGTGCTGACCTGTAGCAGGCCGTCGTTGCTCAGCTCTTGCCGTGGCTCGGGGAGGCCGCCCCTCCCTTGTCTTGCATGTTCTAAGACACCAAAAAGTCCCGACATACTTTAGACTACATATCTGACGTATCTCATTCACCAACCTATCGCAAGCGCATGCGCGCACTTTCGTTTCTGCCCAGCTCGACACGCAGCGAGCGCGGCTCCTCGAGGAGAAGGGTGCGGCGGAGGCCGAGTGCCGGGGGGACGAAAAATGTACTACCTGACGTCACCATGGGGCCTGGGTACATCCCTAAACCCTAAATTTTCTGAGTACCCTAGTTGGGCAAATCACCCCCCTCAGATGTCCTCGAAAGGCCATGGCGACCTCCTTGCGCTCGGAGCTGCAGAGGTCGCGAATGTTCTGGGGCACTGCCGCTCGGCCGCAAAAAGTGGGTTTCGACACTGACGTGTTAGGCAGCGCAATCTTGGAGCTCTGTTACATAAGCTGTACTACTCCAGACAGCTCTGCCCAAACTCCAAGCAGCTCTCGAAACTGTGCACTTTGGCTTTAGGGGCTTAGATTCTTAGGTCCTATGAGCCATGGCGGAAAGACGTGCACGGCGTGTGCGCAGCGTCTGCTGAGGTCCCGAGCACGTCTGGGGGCGAGGCAGCTTGCGCAGCTGTCAGCTCCACAGTCTTGACTTGATTCAGATCTGTTTCGAATTTTTCTCATGGGCGCCATGTGTGGCCCCATCTTACCAGTGAGAAGTCTGAAAGCGTTGTAGCTTATCGCACCGATCCTTGCAGTTTGATTGTGACAGGCTTCGAGGCCCTCCTCCACTGGGCGCACGTCTTCACCCACGCGCGGTGGCCGACGTAGCGCAGGCAATGTCGATCAAAGCCCAGCATGGTTGGGTTCAGGCTTGCGTTCCTCTCTGTAGCACATTGTAGTCCATGACATAGTCTTTGACTTCTCAATACAGAACGTTGAAGAGGGACAGCGTGCAGCCTTGATCGAGATGCTCATCCCTATAACCCTAAACCCCAAACCCTAAACCCTAAACCCTAAAACCCTAAGACTGAACATCGACCACAGTTTGTGTCTCGGCCCGCAGGGAATCAGCGCCGAGCATCGTCCGCTGCTGGGGAGAAGCGCGGCGATGCCTGGAACCGACGACCAAGCCCCTGTAGACTAAGGCAGGGTTTAGGGTCTCGGGTTTAGGGTTTAGGGTTTAGAGGGTTGAGGGTTTAGGGTTTAGAGGGTTTAGGGTTTAGGGTATCTGTGCCGAAGAGCCTACGTGGGCGTTT
This sequence comes from Symbiodinium natans, assembly GCA_905221605.1. Lineage (NCBI taxonomy): Eukaryota > Dinophyceae > Suessiales > Symbiodiniaceae > Symbiodinium > Symbiodinium natans. The sequence goes on from CAJNDS010000258.1 coordinate 239,511, forward strand.
CCTCTTGCCGGACAGCGTCCCCGCTGCAGGCTCTCTGCTGAACGTCCAGACTGGGCTGTTACATGGCCGCCCAACAAGGAGCACTTTTATGTTGCTCTAAGCAGCTCTAGCGACTCTCGTGAGGCCAGCACTCAGCTTTCCAGAGCTCGATAGCCTGGTGGAGTTAAACAGCACTGCTTAGATTTAGAAGTTGCGTAAGTCTTTGCAGACGTCTCAGCTACAAGGCTGTTGCTAGAAGGATCCAAGGCCCAGTAAGTTCGGAGGACGCAATCCCACTCCACACTTTCTGTGTTCTGCTCCCGCGCTGACACCAGGAAGCCGCAGCTGCACCAGGCGCACCAAGTTGGACAATGCATTCACTGACGGCTTTCAGGTTCAATAAGCAAGCCAAATAAGCAGCCAGCGCGCGGTGTCCCTGCTTCTCTCCTTCTCTCCTTCTCTCCTTCTCTCCTTCTCTCCTTCTCTCCTTCTCTCCTTCTCTCCTTCTCTCCTTCTCTCCTTCTCTCCTTCTCTCCTTCTCTCCTTCTCTCCTTCTCTCCTTCTCTCCTTCTCTCCTTCTCTCCTTCTCTCCTTCTCTCCTTCTCTCCTTCTCTCCTTCTCTCCTTCTCTCCTTCTCTCCTTCTCTCCTTCTCTCCTTCCCTCCTTCCCTCCTTCCCTCCTTCTCTCCTTCTCTCCTTCTCTCCTTCTCTCCTTCTCTCCTTCTCTCCTTCTCTCCTTCTCTCCTTCTCTCCTTCTCTCCTTCTCTCCTTCCTCTCCTTCTCTCTCTCTCTCTCTCTTTCTCTCTCTCTCTCTCTTTCGCTCTCTCATTCTCTCTCTCTCTCTCTCTCTTTCTTTCTCTCTTTCTCTCTTTCTCTCTATCTGAACTGTTCAGCTGGCTCTCTTTCCCAGTGCCCTCCTTGGAGCCTCGGAGGCGCTAGTGAGGTGCTCTTAGCCCTCAGCGCCGAGCTCGCCAAGGCTCTTCGACCATTGAGAACTCTCTGTTGTCTTTGTATTGAGAATAAGGCCACGCTCAGTCAGCTGCTAAAAAGCTGCTAAGCTCGGGAGAGTGCCATGGCAGGGTGTAATATGTTCTAATCCAGAGCAGCTGCAATTGCCCCAGCCAGTTGCTAGCC